>JBBGZY010000777.1:600000-890000 GCA_037952925.1 Lithobates clamitans | reverse complement strand
TTATACAGTAATCAGTGGCTATTTTTAGCTCCGATCTTTCCGCCGCATTGTCTCAATCCCGATAAAAATTTGCTGATCGCCGCCATTCCTAGTAAAAAAAAAAAAAAAATGCCATAAATCTATCCCCTATTTTGTAGACGCTATAACTTTTGCACAAACCAATCAATATATGCTTATTACGATTTTTTTACCAAAAATATGTAGCAGAATACATATTGGTCCAAATTGAGGAAGAAATTTGTTTTTTGTTTTTTTTTAAATTGGGGGATATTTATCATAGCAAAAAGTAAAAAAAAAGTTTTTTTTCAAAAGTCGCTTTTTTTTGTTTATAGCGCAAAAAATAAAAAACGCAGAGGTGATCAAATACCACCAAAAGAAAGCTCTATTTGTGGGAAAAAAAGGATGTCACTTTTGTTGGGTACAACGTCGCATGACCGTGCAACGCAGTGCCGTATCGAAAAAAAATGACCTGGTCAAGAAGGGGGGGGGGGGGGGGGTTAAACCGTCCGGGCTGAATTGGTAATGAAACACCCCCCCCCCCACCCAAAAAAAAATTTTAAAAAATGGGCAGATTCGATTGAGTACTCGGCCTTTTCTAGGTTTCTAATATGAAGTGCAGGGGGGTTAACAGGGGACCACCTAAGAAGGGCGGATCAATCGCTGTGATTGTTCCCAAAGTGTAGGAAGTGCCTGGCTATGACGAGGCCATAAAGATGGAATGATTGTCCTAAAAATATAACCAACCATAAACATAGTAATGACTAGGTCACCATCAAGCATATACAGGTACATACCACAACCCACTACATAGGGATAGTCTCATTTACATCAAGGGACTACAGGTGCCAGCAGGGAAGAAGGTATGAACAAAGGGAAATAAACAGCAGCCATAGGTTACAGCAGGCTGACAGAATTGATTGGCGGTTTGGAAGTCACTCCCTCCCACAAAGGTAACAGAATTAGTAGAAACAATGGAGGGCACATACATAGTCAGATACCAGAGAGCACCTAATGGTCACAAATGTACCCACCTGAGTGAAGGTCCGGCATCCTCCCTGACACCAACCACAGCAGAGGGGAGTCCCATCTGTCACACAATAAATACCCCCCCCCCCCAGCATGTGACATCACCAGGTCAGTTCCCCTGCAATGGATCCTGTACATGCGCACTGTCAAAAACACGGCCGGATTGCAATAGGGGGAGAAGGCATGATCCAGGGCAACTAGCCACCCTGTCCCCCCCCCCAATGGGGGGGTCACGCGCCCGCCAAGGGAAATTAGGTCAGTACACCACATCCAGCCAATCGAGGAAAAGTGATAGTGGCCAGATAAATTTCCGGGTAAACAAAACAAAACTAGTCAAGCAAACACAATAAATAGCATTATGGATAAAGTAGAATACATTATCAGGAACGCAGTCAGGTTTTACCATTTAGCGACCGCCCACTGTGTAAGTGTTTAGGGGCGGGGGAGCTAGAACAGGTGAGGTGCGTGTACATATACTGCGACAGGGAGGCCGCTCTGCGCCAGATCGCGTACCTACTACGATCTGACAGTTCCAGGTCTGGCGTGCGCACTAGGGTGACCACATTTCCAAATTGCCATTTAGGGACAACCCCCTTCCCAAAAAAATATGATTTCAAAAACCTTTGCTGACGATGGAATCTGTCACTCATTTCCCTGCTGCGTGGCTATCTCTAGCATAGAACGCTAGGAGGAAGTGATGTCACTTTAGAACAGCGGCCCCCAACCTTTTTTGCATGGGGGACCGGTTTCGTGGAAAGGGGGGAGGAATGTAGTCTCTGGGTTGACAGGGAATTCGGCGGCGGGTGATTTGTCGGGTTAATGGCTGATGTTAGCACTTAAATCATCCCGACACCATGCTTGATATGGTGCCAGGATGATCATATCACATTGTTTCTATTAATACATTGTAATATATAATGAAATAGTTCAACTCACCATAATGCTGAATCAGTGGGAACTCTAAGCTTATCACTTGCCACCAGATATGGCATGCCAGTGTCGATTGCCCCCAGATGCAGCTTGTCACTTGCCACCGTCGTCTGCTGCAAGATGCAGTGTGTCGCTTGCCACCCGTAGCCTGCCACCGGATACAGTGTGCCACGTGCCACCTATAGCCTGCCACCAGATTCAGTGTGCCACTTGCCACCCATACCCTTCCACCAGATGCTGTGTGCCACTTGCCACCCACAGCCTGCCACCAGATGTAGTGTCACTTGTCAGCCAATAGTGAGGGTGTATAGTGAAGAGTGCAGGGTTCTGTAGAGGGGTGCAGGGTACTATGGGTTGGGGGCAGGGTGTATAGTAAGAGGTGCAGGGTTCTGTAGAGGGGTGCAGGGTACTATGGGTTGGGGGCAGGGTTCTATGGGTTGGGGGAAGGGTGTATAGTGAGGGCTGCAGGGTTCTGTAGAGGGGTGCAGGGTACTATGGGTTGGGGGCAGGGTTCTGTGGAGGGGTGCAGGGTACTATGGGTTGGGGGCAGGGTTCTGTGGAGGGGTGTAGGATACTATGGGTTGGGGGCAGGGTTCTGTAGAGGGGAGCAGGGTACTATGGGTTGGGGGCAGGGTTCGGTGGAGGGGTGTAGGGCACTATGGGTTGGGTGCAGGAAGAAGAGAGGGCTCCCACACAGGGTTCAATGGAGGCGTAGAGGGCAGAAGACAGTGTCAGAGGGGGCCCTGGACATTGACAGCCTGGAACGGTTGGAGGGACCTGGATCAGAGCTGGGGGAAACTATCAGGGAGGGAGCAGCTGGGGGTAAGCGAGTACCGGAGGGACCCGAGGATTGGGAAGCACGGGAGGGTCTCTGGGGCACAGAGAAAGGTAGCGCCCCGCCCCCATTTCAGTCACGAGAGACAAGCAGTGCCAGAGCACCAATCACCGGGATCCGCCGTACACTGCACGTCTGACAGGGAACCAGCACCGCTATCCCCGACCTACACCTCCATCCACCTTACTACTACCCGACTGCCAGCCCCGCTCCTCCAACAAATCTACAAATCTAATCTTACTACCTTGACGACCCTGCCTATCAGCAGAGCAGGGGGCGGGAGGAGCGGTTATGAAAAGACTCGGCCAATCCCTCTGTCAGGGCAGATCTCCAGCTCCTCCCGCCCTCTTGCTCTGTGCTGATAGGATGAAATAGTTGGTGGGGTGGGAAACCCGGAAGAGGAGACAGACAGGCGTGGCCACAGAATCGTGAACGGCTGCATCAGCCGTGTCAATTTCATTCTGCGACACTGTATTGTCCCGGAATGAAGGTGCCCGGGACCCTGGACAGACCTCCAAGATGCAGGACTTTCCCTGGCAATCCGGGACGCGTGGTCACCCTAGTGCGCGCGCGTGACCACGCGACTAGGGTGATTGGACACAGTGGGAGCCAATCAGAGGGTTCTGGCGCAAGGAACCGACGATTGTTCAGGAGAAAAGGCAGAAGGGTGGTCTGCTTAGGTAAAGGCAGATCGCCGTTCTGTGAGATCCTGTGCTAATCCTGTGTTTCTACTAAGCAGGAACACTGATCTCTGTCTTCCCCCCAGTCAGTAATTACTCCCAGGAAACACATTTACCTCTTTGATCACCCCTGATGTTAACCCCTTCCCAGTCAGTGTCATTACTACAGTGACAGTGCCCAGTGACAGTGGTCACCAAAAAGTGTCACTTAGTGTCCAATTTGTCTGCTGCAATATCGCAGTCCCGCTATAAGTCTCTGATCGCCGCCATTACTAGTAAAAAATGAAAATAAAATAAATAAAAATATCCCATAGTTTGTAGACGCTATAACTTTTGCACAAACCAATCAATATACACTTATTGGAATTTTTTACCAATAACATGTAGCAGAATACATATTGGAATGAATTGATGAAGAAATTTGATTTTTTACATTTTTAATTGGATATTTATTATAGCAGAAAGTAAAAAATATTGTTTTTTTTTCAAAATTGGCGCTCTTTTTTTGTTTACAGCGCAAAAAATGAAAACCACAGAGGTGATCAAATATCACCAAGAGAAAGTTATATTTGTGGGAAAAATATTATATCAATTTTATTTGTGTACAGCGTTGCACGAACGTGCAACTGTCAGTTAAAGTAACGCAGTGCCGTATGGCAAAAAATGGCCTGGTCAGGAAAGGGGGTAAATCTTCCAGAGTTGAAGAGGTTAAACCCTAATGGTGGCGATAATCACTTTGATAAATGATCAATTTATTTTCTGATTGATCTGCTTCAATAGGAATAATCAATCTATAAATGACAACACATTCAATTAATATGTCACATTTGGGGAAGTGGATTTCAATGGAAAGGATACAATCATAATGGATAATAAATGTATTTCTGTTTCCATGGTGTAATCCCATCATCTGATTGATCACAATAGTAGAGTGGGAGTGGTTTAGATCTTTATCACTGTCTGGGGTCCCCATAGTGGAGATTTAGCCCTCACTTTCTCCAGGGTCAGAAAGGCAATAAGTGAGCAGAATCTCTCCCATAGCAATAAATAAGGGGAGGAGCATCTACTGTACACACAGCAGCCATCTTGGATTGCAGTCTCTTTCCAGGGATGAATGTTTTCGGGGACCACTAGGATTCCCCTAAATCAGGGGTCTCAAACTGGCGGCCCTCCAGCTGTTGTGAAACTACAAGTCCCATGAGGCATTGCAAGGCTGACAGTTACAAGCATGACTCCCACAGGCAGAGGCATGATGGGACTTGTAGTTTCGCAACAGCTGGAGGGCCGCCAGTTTGAGACCACTGCCCTAAATGGTTACAAGGGAACCCATACTGAGAGAAATATGTAGGCTACCATTGCTGACCGCCTATATGCTAAATGCTATACTCCTGGCTGGCTCTGGCTTTCATGCATGTTCATTTAGAACTTCTTCCCAATCAGTGATGGAGAACAGACAGACGGCAATGGATCAGACTGACAGCCAGGCAACAAGTAGATTCGGTCTCTGTATTCTCCCATAATAAACAATCCAGAGGCCTTACAAGACACCCCCCCCCCCCAACTACCCTCATACCAAACACTCATTTCTTTACTCAACCTCTGATTGGTTGCTATTGGTTACATGCATACCTCCCAACTTTTTGAGATGGGAATGAGGGACATCTATCAGCAAAAGCATGCAGGCATAGGACACACACCCCGCCACTCCCCCTTAAAGGAGAATTGTACAAAAAAAAACAAAAAACAAGATTGGTTAAACCCACAATTGCTTTTTTACCACTACTATTCCTTTATATTGGCTTTTGGAATTTGCAAATGCAGCAATTTAGAAATTAGATGAAAGGATTAGTGCTGGAAAACACTTTTTGATAGATAAAAAGTGCATTTTAAAAACATCTACATAGATCAGACCAAAATGAGGGACAGAGGGACAGAGGGACATTGCTCCAAATCAGGGACAGTCCCTCGAAATCAGGGACAGTTGGGAGATATGCATTTTGCTTGTGTATGCATTTGTACTGCATAAAAATTAGTCTGGTAGGATGAAACCTGTTGGGGGTAGGAGAGGGCATATAATAGCAAGGTTTAAAAACTCCCTTTCCCCCACATGACAATGTAAGTTATAGTTGAAGTCCAAGAACAAAAATAACGTACAGGTTAATTTTCTTTTTCTGCACTTCATTTTCAACAGTCCTTCACATATGCCCCAGTTCACACTGCTGCGACTCGTGACACCACAGTGGCGCAACATATAAAAAAAAAAATTCATTTCAATGGGTGCCAACTCAAGTCGCAACAACTTAAAAAAAAAAAAAAAAGTTCCTGCACTACTTATCTGTGTCTTTTGTGCAATCTGAGTACCAGCAAAAGTCACAAGAAAGTTGTATCTTTGTCTTATCAATGTTACTTTGGCTGTGACATGACCCAACTTCAGAGTTTTTTTTTTTTTAAACACTATACTCCACTCACAGTCCATTGTGTGCAGTGTACTTTTAGCCCAGATAATCCCTGCAGCTCCAAATTTTCTCCCAAGCCTTGTCACCACCCAAAGAACATTGCACACCTAGCCAGCTTATGTTCACAGTCCAGGAAAGATGGCTTCCAGGAGACTGAGGGATGTTCTGGATGATGAAGACCGTGTCCTGCAATTTAAAGAAAAAATAAAAAGCGACCCTACTTATAAAGACCATACCAAAGTCGCAAAACATAAAAGTTGCATCTAATCGCAAGCAAGCACGACTTTGGGGTCGTAGCAGTGTGAACGGAGCCTTAGGTTCTCCAGCAGTCAATGTCCTCAGTTCACCCCCTAGTGGATGGAGGGAGGCTTAAAGGATAAGTTGACCTTTACAAAAAAAAATAATAAATGAACAAACTTGAGTGTTAAGATTAACATTGACAAGGAACCAAGTAACATGTCCAGCAGACAAAGTGACTTCCCATCATTTGCTTGGGGTTTGAATAGATGTCCTGGCCATAAGCCAGATAGTGGGATTTCCCCAAGGTGTATCAGGAGGTGAGCCAGAGTGGTCTTCAACCACAGCTGTAGTGGAAAGGATTGGCGCCTCTTGGTACCTTCAATGCTGTAGATAGTCTCTTCTGAACTTTGGTCCAAAGAGTCATAGGTCATTCTTTTAGCAGGGCATATTCACCTTCCAGCTCTTTGCTCCCTTGGCTCAGATGTTCCCTCTCCTGAAGACTCTTCATCGGGTTCAAAGGGCAACAGAAGTGTCCGTTTCCTCTTCACCCAGCAGAACAGGAGTATCATGAACCTGGTAGAAGAGCCTAATGAGGAAGGCCTCTCCTACACCTCGGCCTTTGGGCCCCTGATAGAGGAGACAGGAGGCGCAGGAGTACAGAGTGGCACAAGTGCCTGTTGGTCTTGCTAGCAGCAGGGCTGGATGGACTCTCTGTATCAAGCAAGGGGAGACGTCTTTAGAACACAGCAGAGCAGGAGTGCCAGATAGACACCAGTGAGCTGCAGAAGGCTGGCACTGGCGACAGAAGGCAGACAGGCGTTGAGCAGAAGCCAACAGAATATATGTAAAAACGGGAAGGGAACTTGGTGGGACTTTATATGAAACATATGTAAATACGTCTCCATTGCTGATTCAATAGAAACAAAAGAGTCTTTGAGCATATATCTTCACCTACTCATAGGGGTTCTCTATTACGAGTATATCTGTCTCTGCTTTAAATTTCACCATGTGCCTTTGCCTCCCTCTAACTCTTTTTTCATCTGTATCTCAAGCTTGTCCTTGGTGGAGGTTTCCATCCACTTTTATCCATGATTTCACAAAAGTATAAATCACTCACTCAATTCATTTTTTGTAAAAGATTTAAATAATAGTATTGGAGCCTATACACATCACTTCTGGACATTTCTTTCTTGTGGAGGTTTCTTTTACGCTCCTGCTCCACTCCTTGGGTTCCAGTACCTCAGCTCCCATGACAGACGCCTTGAACACAGCAGTGGCCCGTCCACAAGGGGCGCATGGGTGCCGCCCCCCCCCAAAGCTAGTCACAAAAACAAAACAAAAAACAAAAGGTCCTTTAAAAAAAAAAGATTAAAATAAAAAAGGTCCTTTAACCACTTCACATCCCGCATATAGTCATATGACGTCCGCAGGAGGGATCTCCCATCCTGGGCGGACGTCATATGACGTCCTGGGCTTCCCGGCCGTCGGTGTCACTCGGGACCCGATGCGCATGCCCGGCGGCAGCGATGTCCACCTCAACGCAACGCACTGTGCCCGAACACTCCCACTCTAAAATTCTTCTCCTTATTGTGGGGTTTGAGATTGGCACTGACGTAGGACATGGGCGGGGCTTTCTGCAGCGTCACTTCCGGTTTCCCACTGGGCCTGGAACTGGATGGAACGCATGGCCGGGGCGGCGCCTCCTCTGTTAGTCTCGGCCAGGCGGTAAGCACCGGTGGTGGCTGAGAATCAATCACAACTACCTTGCGCTGCGGCCTGCCCTGCGATATGGGAAGATGTGGTGGATTAGCTGGTGCAGTGGACTTGAAATTGATGTGCACAGTGATGCTGATTGATGGGCACAGTGGCTGCATTTTGATGGGCACAGTGGTGCTGGTTGATGGGCACAGTGACGCCGATTGATGGGCATAGTGAGGCTGCAGTTTGATGGGCTGCATCCGACGGGCACAGTAACAGAAACTTCCTGGGCCCTCTGGCCTGACTAGCTGGTCTCGGCAATTCTGAGTCATCTTCCTCATCCTCACTAGCTCATTGAGGGGTCAGGCTATCTTGGCAAAACCCTCTATGAATCTTCAAGAATAGGAGTAGAACCCCAGAAATTAGCTCAGTTCAGTCACGTTGCTTTGTCTTGACCAGGAAGTGATAGCTTCTAATTTCTTGGGATTGGTGGCCACTTTTGCAGAGACCTCCACAGCTTTCCCATGTTCTGCTGGTGCTCTCTGCTCTTGCACCATTGGTACACCTTCTGCAGCATGGGGTTTAAACCTTTTGCTGTTGGGTCACTTGCTGAGACAAGGAGAGAGTAATCCTCTAAGTCTGTATTCATCCTCACCATCAGGGAGCTTCTGGTGGAGCAAGAGGGGCAAGGGGCATGATAGCTAAGGTGTCAAATGTCTCTGACTGCATGACAGGGGGATCAATTGCAAGCCTGATATTCATCATGATGGAACTTCTCGGCTCAATACCCCAATTTCCTTATCCTCCAGCTTCTGTAGGGGTACAGTAGGTGCTTTAGAAGTTTATCATAGAAGTCCTGGTACAACAGGAGCACTTGTGCATCTGAATCAACAAGGGCCTTCCTATAAATACCCTCTACTTGGACTGCCAGGATAGGAGACGAGCTGATCAGCTTGTCTGGAATCTTTCTTGAAGCTGGGGCCTAAGATCCAGTGATCTGTGCTAGAACTCCACTCTTAGTTGATCATATGAAAACGTCTTAGACATTTGCAAATATATCACAATGATATATTTGCAAACGTCTAAGACGTTTTCAGAGATTGGTTGGTATGGTCTTCCCTTGACGGAGCAAAGGAAGTGAATTGGACAGTCTCCCAGAAAAATAAGGGAGGCCCTATTTTAGCATTTTGGTTTCTGCTGTCATTTATTTGTATATCTAGAACTGGAGTTGGTAGTTGGAGGTGGCAATCCGGCTTCCTCCTGGTGCTGGCTTTTGGACTTCATCAGGCACGCACAAGTCCGTTGCTAGCGTCCCACTGCTCTGAAGTTTAAGCAAATCACTTGGCTTACTGGCTTCACAGCCAGGGGTTGATGACTGACCCCAGAATGCACTAAGAGATGCAATGATCTTGGCGGCCAGCAGAGTCATCATTTCCATTACTTTTGACATCTGTGACTTTGGGGGTAGCCATTTCCGAAATTACTTCTACTGCACCCACTGTCTGTTCACTCAAACTCTTCTTGCAGCATGCTAAGGTAGTCATAAGTCGTACAAGTCTTCTGCCCAAAATTTGTGATGGCCTCTATAGCAGCTCCCCTTTAACTCTCAGTGATCTGTTTCTTTTGAGCTTCTGACAAGTCCCATTCTTCCAAAGCCTGTTTAATCCAGGTCTCATACTTATTCTCCAGTGGGCACCGGCTGTGTCCCATAGAAGATTCTTCGCATTCTGTAGCCTGTTCCTGAATGGACAGTGCTAGGTTGATTACACCTGGTCATGAAATCTCAAAGGGCAGTGAGGAACTTAGCCCTTATGGTGACTGAAGTTGTTAATATAAAATCCCATTCTGTTATTAATATTACTACAGGTACTTAAATAGCACCATCAATTTACACATATACAGTATATTGTACATTCACAGCAGTCCCTTACCCTCAAGGAGCTCACAATCTAAGGGCCCTAACTCACATTCATACATACACGGGCCAATTTAGACAGGAGCCAATTAACCTACCAGCATGTTTTTGTAGTGTGGGAGGAAACCCCCACAGGCACAGGGAGAACATGTAAATTCCAAGCAGGAAGTGTCATGGTTGGGATTCAAATCAATCACCATAGTGCTGCTAAGCAGAAGTGCACTTAGCCACTGTTGACATTGCCTGACTTGTGCTCTCTGGATTGTTGTCTAACATTCTCTGAGTCACCTAGCCCCTTGGAAACAGGCTGGGATTCCTCTCCTACTCTAACAGCATGTAGGTGTGGGAGTTTATTTGGTCCACCTAAATTCAATGCGAACACCAGTTGTTCTGGAGCTAAGGCCATCACTGCCGGACAGATCTGTACTTTACAAGCGACTTCAGGACATTGAGAACTTCACTCAGGCCTGGTTAGCCATTTTGCTCTTGGCACTACTGGACAGGTGTGGCGGGGTTCATGTTGCCTGTAAGGTAGCCATCATTCTTCACTCACGGAACAGGAAATTCCCAGACTCAAGCCACCACATGTAGTGCTTACCCCCAATGAATGGGTCCCCTGATTCCAGATGACAATGACCCTTCTCGCTATGCTACGCCCTCTGACACACCAAGGCTGAAGGAGGAGGATTTATTCGGGCTACACACCCAACAAGGCAACAACAAAGAAAACTGTAATAGAAATAAAGTCACAAAGTAAAACTAATTTATACAATATAACAAAGACAATGAGTGGACCACGTATTTCTGGATCTAATCCCCTCCAGATACCTTAATCCTAAAATTTAAGGGGGTTCTAACTAAAGGCAATACTCGCCTAGAGGTTCAAAGGTCCTAGAGTCTTTCCAAAACCCTTTCCGCAGGCCAGTGTGGTACTAACTGTTGGAGCACTCAAATAAATGTGTGATATTACTAGATTGTAAGCTCTAACGAGCAGGGCCCTCTGATTCCTCCTATATTGAATTGTATTGTACTTGTATTGTCTGCCCTAATGTTGTAAAGCGCTGCGTAAAATGTCGGCGCTATATAAATCCTGTATAATAATAATATTACGGCAAAAGGTGCAATTCCCCAAACTAAGCCCTAAGTTACGGTGATGCTGTCCCATATGAGGAGTGTAAGGTGGCTGCTGACTCTCACCACCATGCAGTCTGCTGTGAAGTCTCTTCCCAGTCACAGGTGTTTGGAACCCTGGACATTTAAGGGGTGCTTCCATTGAAAACCCATGGCATTGGCAGCAACTCTGGATGCTGTAGAGATGATCTCCTATGAAACCAGTGATGCTCCTCTCCACCAGCTCACAGCGCAACACCAGTTATTTTCATTTTACAAAAAAATACCTGCACTTTTGACTGGTGCATTTTCATTTTGCCGTCTGTAAAGACAATCCCTTAAATTCCAAGACAGATTTTGCAAAAGCATCTTGCGTGCATTCTAATGTCGAGTACACAAGGTCGGATTTTCCGAGGGGAAATATTCGATGGGAGCTTGTTGTCAGAAATTCAGACCGTGTGTAGGCTCCATCAGACATTTTCCATCGGAATTTCCGACAAAATTGAGATCTGGATGTCAAATTTTCCGACAACAAAATCTGTTGTCGTAAATTCCGATCCACAAAGTTCCACGCATGCTTGGAATCAAGCAGAAGAGCCGCACTGGCTATTGAACTTCATTCTTCTCGGCTCATCATACATCACCGCGTTCTTGACGTTCGGAATTTCCGACAAGATTTGTGTGACCGAGTATATGCAAGACAAGTTTGAGCCAACATCTGTCGGAAAAAAAACATGGATTTTGTTGTCGGAATGTGTGATTGTGTGTACGCGACATAAGAGTGGTGCATGCTGCTCCACTTTGAGTGCATACAAGACACTTTTGCAAAAATCTGTCAGGGTTTCTCTCTGTAGGCCAAGAAAGCGTTTGTTTTAATTCTCTACTTCCAAAAGATACAAACAGACTGTAATCTTTTTTAATTTGATGCAATCGTTAAGCCACAATGCAAAGTGGTGCATTTGAGAACTTCCTGAATTTGGCACACAAGTCAAAATCATAAACAGAAGTGTTGCATACGCTTCATGAATTTGGCACAATATTTTAACAAGGATTAATGCGGTAGTAACCCACATAAAAAAAAAAAACAAAACAAAAAAAAACCACAAACTTGTCCTGCTGAAGGCTCTTGTCATAATGTGCTAGTATGCACAGCATACTAGTGCATTATAATGGACTTACCTAAACCTATTTAGCTAGACATACATAAAAACTGATCCCTCCAGTGCGCAGTCACCGCTGACCAGGAATCCATCTTCACACTGTCTGGATTTACAGGTTCCGGTTGTTTGAGGAGCTGTAATGATGGGAGTCATGGCCGCAGCACAGCTCTCTCAATAGACGACATGCCGTCCATTGAGAGCATAGTGTGCATGCGTCAGTGACGTCACTACCTGCTACACCCAAATTATTTCTTATACGGTGCATGTTTAGGAGATATTAACTGGCAAGTCTTATTATAGGCTTACCTGTAGCTACAAGATAAAAAAAAAAAATAGCACTTTAATGCCTGAAAAGTGATGTGGCAGCTTTATGGAATTTCCTCCAATGTGGGTTTTATTTTGAATGTGTGTGCACAAGGATTAGACCCTCTGACAAGTTTTTGTTTCCGTCGTCCCCGCTGGAAAGATTCCTCCCTCTATTTGTCATGGTGAAATTTTTACTTGTTGTCACCAGAGCATGAGACGTGGCTAAATGTCTTGCTTGCTGTTTAAGATAGGAATTCCCTTCTTCCCTTTTAATAAGTCTGGGCTCACACCATTGCGAATTGGATGCAGCTTCTCCACATCCAATTCGCAATAGCAGGAGATTTTGACCGCCTCTATGGAGCCGGTTCAGATATCACCGCTGCGGCTCAGGTACGAATTTGCACAGGAGCCCTGTGCGTCTTTCGGTTCGTTTCAGGTCAGAATTTAGCCCAAAATTGGGGCTGAAAACGGACCTGAAACGGTGAACCAGGACGCACTGGACCCCTGCTGGGAGCCGTATGCGGCGATGGTGTAAACCCAGCCTAAAGGAGATGTCTGCTCATGCATGTTCTTTTAACCCTTCCCTATTCTATCCAAAACTAAATTTTGGTTATTTACAGTATCTTACAAAAGTGAGTACACCCCCCACATTTTTTATTATATCTTTTCATGTGACAACACTGAAGAAATGACACTTTGCTACAATGTAAAGTAGTGAGTGTACAGCTTGTATAACAGTGTAAATTTGCTGTCCCCTCAAAATAACTCAACACACAGCCATTAATGTCTAAACCGCTGGCAACACAAGTGAATACACCCCTAAGTTTCCATCCCCGGTGTCATGTGGTCTGATGAGACCAAGATAAACTTATTTGGTTCAGATGGTGTCAAGCGTGTGTGGTGGCAACCAGGTGAGGAGTACAAAGACAAGTGCATCTTGCCTACAGTCAAACATGGTGATGGGAGTATCATGGTCTGGGGCTGCATGAGTGCTGTCGGCACTGGGGAGCTACAGTTTATTGCGGAAACCATGAATGCCAACATGTACTGTAACATACTGAAGCAGAGCATGATCCCCTCCCTTCAGAGACTGGGCCGCAGGGCAGTATTCCAACATAACAACCCCAAACACACCTCCAAGACGACCACTGCCTTGCTAAAGAAGCTGAGGGTAAAGGGGATTGACTGGCCAAGCATGTCTCCAGACCTAAACCCTATTGAGCATCTGTGGGGCATCCTCAAAACGGAAGGTGGAGGAGCGCAAGGTCTCTAACATCCACCAGCTCCGTGATGTCGTCATGGAGGAGTGGAAGAGGACTCCAGTGGCAACCTGTGAAGCTTCGGTGAACTCCATGCCCAAGAGGGTTAAGGCAGTGCTGGAAAATAATGGTGGCCACACAAAATATTGACACTTTGGGGCCAATTTGGACATTTTCACTTTTGTTGCCAGAGTCATTAATGGCTGTGTGTTGAGTTATTTTGAGGGGACAACAAATTTACACTGTTATACAAGCTGTATACTCACTACTTCACATTGTAGCAAAGTATCATTTCCTCATTATTGTCACATGAAAAGATATAATAAAATATTTACAAAGAATTGAGGGGTTTACTCACTTTTGTGAGGTCCTGTGTGTGTGTGTGTATATATATATATATATATATATATATATATATATATATATATATACACATACATATATATATATATACACATACATATATATATATATATATATATATATATATATATATATATATATATATACATACATACATACATATATACACATACACACACACAGTATCTCAGAAAAGTGAGTATTTTTGTATTTTATCTTTTCATGTAAAGTAGTGAGTGAACAGCTTGTATAAGAGTGTACATTTGCTGTCCCCTCAAAATAACTCAATACACAGACATTAATGTCTAAACTGCCAGCAACAAAAGTGAGTACACCCCTAAGTGAAAATGTCCAAATTGGGCCCAATTAGCCATTTTTCCTCACAGGTGTCATGTGACTCATTAGTGTTACAAGGTCTCTGGTGTGAATGGGGAGCAGGTGTGTTAAATTTGGTGTTAATCGCTCTCTCTCTCTCATACTGGTCACTGGAAGTTCAACATGGCACCTCATGGCAAAGAACTCTCTGAGGATCTGAAAAAAAAAAGAATTGTTGCTCTACATAAAGATGGCCTAGGCTATAAGGAGATTGCCAAGACCCTGAATTTGAGCTGCAGCACGGTGGCCAAGACCATACAGCGGTTTAAAAGGACAGGTTCCACTCAGAACAGGCCTCGTCATGGTCGACCAAAGACGTTGAGTGCACGTGCTCAACATCATATCCAGAGGTTGCCTTTTGTAAATGGACGTATGAGTGCTGCCAGCATTGCTGCAGAGGTTGAAGGGGTCAGCCTGTCAGTGCTCAGACCATACGCTGCAAACTGCATCAAATTGGTCTGCATGGCTGTCGTCCCAGAAGGAAGCCTCTTCTGGTGTCAAGTGTGTGGCAGCAACCAGGTAAGGAGGACAAAGACAAGTGTGTCTTGCTTACATTCAAGCATGGTGGTGGGAGTGTCATGGTCTGGGGGTGCATGAGTGCTCCCGGCATTGGGGAGCTAGCGTTCATTGAGGGAACCATGAATCCCAACATGTACTGTGACATCCTGAACCAGAGCATGATCCCCTTCCTTTGGAGACTGGGCCGCAGGGCAGTATTCCAACATAATAACGACACCAAACACACCTCCAAGATGACCACTGCCTTGCTAAAGAAGCTGAGGGTAAAGGTGATGGGCTGGCCAAGCATGTCTCCAAACCTAAAACCTATTGATCATCTGTGGGGCATCCTCAAACGGAAGGTGGAGGAGCGCAAGGTTTCTAACATCCCCTAGCTCCGTGATGTCTTCATGGAGGAGTGGAAGAGGACTCCAGAGGCAAGCTGTGAAGCTCTGGTGAACTCCATGCCCAAGAGGGTTAAGGCAGTGCTGAAAAATAATGGTGGCCACACACAATATATTGACACTTTGGGCCCAATTTGGACATTTTCACTTAGGGGTGTACTCACGTTTGTTGCCAGCGGTTTAGACATTAATGGCTGCGTGTCGAGTTATTTTGAGGGGACAACAATTTTACACTGTTATGCAAGCCGTACACTCACTACTTTACATTGTAGCAAAGTGTAATTTCTTAATTGTTGTCACATAGAAAGATATAATAAAATATTTACAAAAATGTGAGGGGTGTACTCACTTTTGTGAGATAATGTATCTATATAAATATACAGTTTAAATCTAACATATTTATGGCACCATACTTTTTATGCATTATGCATGATGATAGTTTACTCTTGTTCTTCAAACTATGAATGCAGTAAAGATTCTCAAAGTGTACTTATAAGCATCACAGTGTACTTCCCAAGCATATTGCCAAGCACAGTATGTGGTCTGTCATTCCCACAATTCAATTTTTAATAAATAAAATAATAGAATAATAAAACAAAAACATGGTACTTTTATATAAATTTTTATATAAAATAACCAATATACAAACATATGACAGACTGCAGAATTCTTATAACAAAGCTTAAATATACAAACAGAAAAAAAATATACAAAACAAAAAAGATGGTCCTTCCAGAGTTTATACAAAGTCTACAATATAAAAAAAATGGTAAAGTGGTTAAGCAGAAAAAAAAGCAGTTAAGATGTGATTTTTATGAAGTATGCTCCATTTGTAGTATATATATATATAAGGCTCCATTCACACTTCACAATTTGAAACGGATTCCAAATTGCTTGAGACACAGGAATTGCCTGAGTAAAGCTGGGTACACACTTTGAGAAAATCCAAGAAAAATATCCGTATGAGGCACAATGGTTCGAGTTTCTTATTGTGTGTACACAACTTTCAACATCCGATTCAGACTTTCCAAACTAAAATTCCATCAAACTCCAAAATTTTGCTTGTATGCGAACAGAAGGAAAGAGTTTTGTTTAACGTGTATGGTTTTCGTATGAAGGTATTCAGATACGATAGGCTGTACATGATCAGAAAAAAAAAAAAAAGAAAAAAGAAGCCTTTGTCGTATAAGAATTTTCATACATTTCCATCTTTGGTGTTCGACTTGCTTTGAAAGATCAAAGAAAACTTGACGATCGTTCACCCGATTTTCTTATAGTGTGTACCCACCCCAACAGGGGCCAGTATTAGTGCCTGAAGAACTACTTTTTGGTCACAATACAACAAACCTCCTTTCTTTGTGTAAAATTGTGGAGGTTGTGACATCTCCAATGAAAACACTTAGTATTAATTAAAAAAAAAAAAAGGAGGCAATGTATTAATGGCAGCAGTGCAAAGTGAGCGACCCTTGTGGTCAGTGTGCAGTGTGGCAGATGCTCAGCACAGGACCTGAAGAGCAGGCTGTTCAATGTAGTAACTACAGTGATTTTTAGCTTTCGCAGTGGTTCATCGGGTATGGGATATGCATACTTACGTTGGTCCAAGCTGGTGCAAGTATACAATTAAGATCACACAAGAAACTCACCCAAGCTCTACCGCAATGTTGGAAAATATATGAGCTGAGTGTCGGTGCTCAGGCTGTCACATCCAATGCAAATCCATAAAGTCAAGGAGCCGGCAACAGCAACAGTTCTCGTTATTCAATTTTACTAAAGCACTACAAATTCACGATGTTGCAACTGCTGTAGTGTTTTAATAAAATTGAATAACGAGAAGCATTCGTGTTGATGGCTCTTTGACTTTATACAATTAAGATCATATCTGGAATTCAGCCTTAAAATTATGCCAGATGATTATAGTTTGGAAACATTCTCTAAGCCCTTAAAGCAGTATTAAACCAACAACCAAAATATTATATTGCAGCTTACCAATCATTAGATGTGGTGGCTGCATCAGTTTTATTTTCTTTGGCCCTTTTCCCTACGTTTTCATCATCTGCCCTGTAACACACCTCCTGCCTGTATTAGTCAGACACAACTCTCCAAAAAAAGGAGCACAGGAGGGTAAAGCAGACAGCAGCATTGTCAGTCTGGGAGGGTAGTGTTAAATGTATTAACAGATTTAAATGCACTAACAAAGTGAAGCCAAAGTCCAGCTCAGCAAAGTGTTTTTTTTTTGCCCTTTACGATAAAGGTTTTGCACGAGTAATAAAAGAGGATCATTTTAATCACCCCTGCCAGTGTTAAGTGGTTTGTTTCATCCATTTAAACAGATACATTCTGCTGTAGAGCTTGACCTTGTGAAAAACAGACCTAACGGTCAGATCACTAGAAAAAAATAGAAGTAAAAAAGCCTAAAAAAGGAAGCTAAAGCCATCACGTCTAAGAATTGGAGGGTTGCAATATAACAAATGTTTGCTTTTGGGTTCAATACTGCTTTAACTCTTCCATAATCCTATTACACAAAAAACACAATTTTCCCCATACACTTTCTGTACAAAAAACGTTTCTTTTTACTTAGCAAAATAAACTTTGGAATTAAATACACAATCAGCAGTTTCCACCATTGTAATTTACCTCTATGAAGCGATAGCAGGGTTCTTTAGAGCAGGGGTCTCAAACTGGCAGCCCTCCAGCTTTTGCGAAACGACAAGTCCCATGAGGCATTGCAAGGCTGACAGTTACAAGCATGACTCCAATAGCTGGAGGGCTGCCAGTTTGAGACCCCTGCTTTAGAGTGTTTTAATACACAAATGTGAACTTCCTAAGTGAAGTTAGCTCCTGGACCCGTCCCCTCCTAACTGCCCTATCAAACTGAGCGGTGGCCTGGTTAAGCAACCAAGAGCTTATTCTCCCAAGCCAGCATAAACTAGGAAGCAGATTTTAGCATGCCCCCAATTTTGGGAACCTCTAGAACTTTAAACACTACATGCAGGCTCAGGAGGTGGCTCTACAATGAATCCAGCCACAGGTTTGCTTTAGTGGTCACTTCCAAGATATTTTTTTCAAAAAGAATGAAATGCAAAGGCTGTGTTACTTAAAGTTCGTATTACCAACCGTGCAATAGTTAATTAATTTGAACTGCTATAGATGCTTTTCTGCTGATATGGCTCATGCACCTGTTTTTGGGCAGTGCTTATGTTATATTCCATATTGGTATATTGGATAAGACTGAATTCCAAGGTTACATTCCCACCAGCTGTTTAGCCCAATGCAATGGCTGCTGATTCCTGCTGCTGTTTTTGCCACCTGTGAGCGACTAGCAGAGGCCACTGAGAATATATACTTTAATGACAGTTTGGCAGCAGCCTTAACTATCAGTGGCTGTTGGCACAGCTAGTGATCACCACAGGTAATCGCTGGCTGTGTGAACAGCCAAGGGTAGCTGCGGCCACCGCCGACCTGTTAAGTGTATGGGCTAGGCGGCTGAAGCTAGCCGCTCACAGGTGGCAAGAACAGCAGCAGGAATCAGCAGATTCTTGGCACTGCCATTCATGCCAGCCAAAATCGCTTGTGCGAATGTAGCCTTAAACCTTCATATGACTGCATAAGAAAGCAAATATAACTGCTGAAATCTGATTGCCATGGGAATCATTGCCACTTTTAAAATTCTCTATTAATGCAATGTCAATTCCTACTTTTAAATTCCCTCTACTTAATTTGTTACTTTATTGATGCACTATTCTGCTTTGTTATTATATGACTCCTTCATATAATGCCTATAGTAATTATGGAATACATATATACAGTTAAACTGAGCATGGACAACACAGCTAGATTCTGAGATATAAGAAAACAGTGCTTTATGCATCATTTTATTCTGACATGTTTATCTGTTTCCCCGGAGAAGCTTCATCAAAACTTTCCTGTGAACTTGGAGGGCTTGAGCTTTCACACACCGGCTTCCAATATTCATGAAGTTTCCCCTGTATTGAAGCAAAGTATATAGTTAGAAGGAAACATAGTAATATAAATAAATCAAACAGTAAACTTTAGTGCTCATTTACACTTGCTTCAACATGCTTTTTTTAATGTGTTTTTGATGCTGCGATGATGCTTTTTTGAAGCTTTAATGATGATTTTTTGAAGCTTTAATAAAGCTTGGTAATAGCCCTGTGTGTTGTTTATATGGATTATCCCTGCGCTACCTTGGAAACAGCGGTGTGTACGGACAGCTGCAAGCACAGAGTGGGATCAAACAAAGCCCATGAATAGTGCAAAACAAAAGTGGAAAGTGCTGCGCTAATCCAGTGTGATATGTTTGTGTAACAGTGTTTATTTAAGAAAATTAAATCAACAAATGAAAAAATGGGGTGTACAGGTGCTATGTCTGTGTGCACAGTATCCTGTATTTATACACTAAATCTGAGTGAAAAAAACCCAATCCTATATGCTGTTGAACCTGTAGAAGGGATGCAAAAGTGCTCTGTGTGTAGGGAACCAATGCGAATAGTTCTCATACACATCTAGTAACTTGTGCAAATAAACCCTTAAAGTGCTGTCGTGCCTGTGCAAAAAGGGGTATTAGAATAGAAAAGTGAAAAAAGGTATGCGGGTACTGTGTTTGTATGCACAGTATCCTGTGAAGAAAGTATATAGATATATAACACAATTCCTTATGAAATGGAGTGTACGAGTGCTACGTCTGTGTGCACAGTATCCTGTATATACACTAAATCTGAGTGGAAAGAACAGAAGACGAAAAACAAATCCTATATTACGTTGAACTCAGTGGCGGCCTGTCCATAGGGGGCGCATGGGCGCCGCCCCCCTCTCCCCAAAAAAAAAAAAAAAAAAAAAAAAAAAGTCCCTTAAAAAAAAAAAAAAAAACTTCCTTTAACTGCACTGTGTTCCGGGCAGGCGCCGGACACGGTGCACTATGGAAGCGTCATGCCAATGCAATCCCGTGATTGCAGGCAAGACGCTTCATTTGCGGGGTTTTTTGATGCCCTGTGGCGCTATGCAGTGCGCCTCTACACGCTGATTGGGCCATTCTCGTTTGTGTCTTCCTGTCTGGGCGGTGCTGTCTCCCGGCGGCGTGTCACTTCCTGTTTCGGGCCGCTCTGTGTGAATGGAGAAGGGAGAAGACAAGGTACTGTGTCACTGACAGCCTATTCTTCTCAGTCTGTGATCGGAGGGTGGAGGGAGCCGTGCTTCACCTCTGCCCTGCCAGGCATCAATCTCTGCTCCAGCCCTTCACCCGACAAATGTGCTGGAGCCTTCATTACACATCTGCTGTATGTGTAAATCACGGGGGCTCCCAGCACTGCGTCCTGGAGTCATGCTGTGCATTCTCTCTCTCTCTATATATATATATATATTATGTATATGTATATCTCTATCTAACTGCATGTCTATCTATCTGTATATCTATCTATCTATCTATATAACTGCATCTATCTATCTATCTATCTATATAACTGTATCTATCTATCTGTATATCTATATAACTGTATCTATCTATCTATCTATCTACATGTCTCTCTCTCTGTCTATCTATCTATCTATCTATCTATCTATCTGTATCTATCTATCTGTATCTATCTATCTATCTATCTGTATATCTATCTATCTATCTATCTGTATATCTATCTGTATATCTATCTGTATATCTATCTGTATATCTATCTGTATATCTATCTGTATATCTATCTGCATATCTATCTATCTATCTATCTATCTATCTGTATATCTATCTATCTGTATATCTATCTATCTGTATATCTATCTATCTATCTATCTATCTATCTATCTATCTATCTATCTATCTATCTATCTATCTATCTATCTATCTGTATCTATCTATATAACTCTATCTATCTATCTGTATATCTATCTATCTATCTGTATATCTATCTATCTGTATATCTATCTGTATATCTATCTATCTGTATATCTATCTATCTGTATATCTATCTATCTGTATATCTATCTATCTGTATATCTGTATATCTATCTATCTATCTGTATATCTGTATATCTATCTATCTGTATATCTGTATATCTATCTATCTGTATATCTATCTATCTATCTGTATATCTATCTATCTATCTATCTATCTGTATATCTATCTATCTGTATATCTATCTATCTATCTATCTGTATATCTATCTATCTATCTATCTATCTGTATATCTATCTATCTATCTGTATATCTATCTATCTGTATATCTGTATATCTATCTATCTGTATATCTATCTATCTGTATATCTATCTATCTATCTATCTGTATATCTATCTATCTATCTGTATATCTATCTATCTATCTGTATATCTATCTATCTATCTGTATATCTATCTATCTATCTATCTATCTATCTATCTATCTATCTATCTATCTATCTATCTATCTATCTATCTATCTATCTATCTATCTGTATATCTATCTATCTGTATATCTATCTATCTGTATATCTATCTATCTGTATATCTATCTATCTGTATATCTATCTATCTGTATATCTATCTGTATATCTATCTGTATATCTATCTGCATATCTATCTATCTATCTATCTATCTATCTATCTATCTATCTATCTATCTATATCTATCTATATAACTCTATCTATCTATCTATCTATCTATCTATCTATCTATCTATCTATCTATCTATCTATCTATCTGTATATCTATCTATCTGTATATCTATCTATCTGTATATCTATCTATCTGTATATCTATCTATCTATCTATCTATCTATCTATCTATCTATCTATCTATCTATCTATCTATCTATCTATCTATCTATATAACTCTATCTATCTATCTGTATATCTATCTATCTATCTGTATATCTATCTGTATATCTATCTATCTGTATATCTATCTATCTGTATATCTATCTATCTGTATATCTATCTATCTGTATATCTATCTATCTGTATATCTATCTATCTGTATATCTATCTATCTATCTATCTATCTATCTATCTATCTATCTATCTATATAACTCTATCTATCTATCTGTATATCTATCTATCTGTATATCTATCTGTATATCTATCTATCTGTATATCTATCTATCTGTATATCTATCTATCTGTATATCTATCTATCTGTATATCTATCTATCTGTATATCTGTATATCTATCTATCTGTATATCTATCTATCTATCTATCTATCTATCTATCTATCTATCTATCTATCTATCTATCTATCTGTATATCTATCTATCTGTATATCTATCTATCTGTATATCTATCTATCTGTATATCTATCTATCTGTATATCTATCTATCTGTATATCTATCTATCTGTATATCTATCTATCTGTATATCTATCTATCTGTATATCTATCTATCTGTATATCTATCTATCTGTATATCTATCTATCTGTATATCTATCTATCTGTATATCTATCTATCTGTATATCTATCTATCTGTATATCTATCTATCTGTATATCTATCTATCTGTATATCTATCTATCTGTATATCTATCTATCTGTATATCTATCTATCTGTATATCTATCTATCTGTATATCTATCTATCTGTATATCTATCTATCTGTATATCTATCTATCTGTATATCTATCTGTATATCTATCTGCATATCTATCTATCTATCTATCTATCTATCTATCTATCTATCTATCTATCTATCTATCTATCTATATCTATCTATATAACTCTATCTATCTATCTATCTATCTATCTATCTATCTATCTATCTATCTATCTATCTATCTATCTATCTATCTGTATATCTATCTATCTGTATATCTATCTATCTGTATATCTATCTATCTGTATATCTATCTATCTATCTATCTATCTATCTATCTATCTATCTATCTATCTATCTATCTATATAACTCTATCTATCTATCTGTATATCTATCTATCTATCTGTATATCTATCTGTATATCTATCTATCTGTATATCTATCTATCTGTATATCTATCTATCTGTATATCTATCTATCTGTATATCTATCTATCTATCTAACTCTATCTATCTATCTGTATATCTATCTATCTGTATATCTATCTGTATATCTATCTATCTGTATATCTATCTATCTGTATATCTATCTATCTGTATATCTATCTATCTGTATATCTATCTATCTGTATATCTGTATATCTATCTATCTATCTGTATATCTATCTATCTGTATATCTATCTATCTATCTATCTATCTATCTGTATATCTATCTATCTGTATATCTATCTATCTGTATATCTATCTATCTGTATATCTATCTATCTGTATATCTATCTATCTGTATATCTATCTATCTGTATATCTATCTATCTGTATATCTATCTATCTGTATATCTATCTATCTGTATATCTATCTATCTGTATATCTATCTATCTGTATATCTATCTATCTGTATATCTATCTATCTGTATATCTATCTATCTGTATATCTATCTATCTGTATATCTATCTATCTGTATATCTATCTATCTGTATATCTATCTATCTGTATATCTATCTATCTGTATATCTATCTATCTGTATATCTATCTATCTGTATATCTATCTATCTGTATATCTATCTATCTGTATATCTATCTATCTGTATATCTATCTATCTGTATATCTATCTATCTGTATATCTATCTATCTGTATATCTATCTATCTGTATATCTATCTATCTGTATATCTATCTATCTGTATATCTATCTATCTGTATATCTATCTATCTGTATATCTATCTATCTGTATATCTATCTATCTGTATATCTATCTATCTGTATATCTATCTATCTATCTATCTATCTATCTATCTATCTGTATATCTATCTATCTATCTGTATATCTATCTATCTATCTGTATATCTATCTATCTATCTATCTATCTATCTATCTATCTATCTATCTATCTATCTGTATATCTATCTATCTATCTATCTGTATATCTATCTATCTATCTGTATATCTATCTATCTATCTGTATATCTATCTATCTATCTGTATATCTATCTATCTATCTGTATATCTATCTATCTATCTGTATATCTATCTATCTATATCTATATCTATCTATATCTATCTATCTATCTATCTATCTATATCTATCTATCTATCTATCTATCTATCTATCTGTATATCTATCTATCTATCTATCTATCTATCTATCTATCTATCTATCTATCTATCTATCTATCTATCTATCTATCTATCTATCTATCTGTATATCTGTATATCTGTATATCTATCTAACTGTATCTATCTATCTATATAACTCTATCTATCTATCTGTATATCTATCTATCTATCTATCTGTATATCTATCTATCTGTATATCTATCTATCTGTATATCTATCTATCTGTATATCTATCTATCTATCTATCTGTATATCTATCTATCTATCTATCTATCTGTATATCTATCTATCTGTATATCTATCTATCTGTATATCTATCTATCTGTATATCTATCTATCTGTATATCTATCTATCTGTATATCTATCTATCTGTATATCTATCTATCTGTATATCTATCTATCTGTATATCTATCTATCTATCTATCTATCTGTATATCTATCTATCTATCTATCTATCTATCTATATATCTGTATATCTATCTAACTGTATCTATCTATCTATATAACTGTATCTATCTATCTATCTAACTGCATATATCTATCTATCTACATGTCTCTCTCTCTATCTATCTGTATATCTATCTACATGTCTCTCTCTCTATCTATCTGTATATCTATCTACATGTCTCTCTCTCTATCTATCTGTATATCTATCTATCTATCTATCTGTATATCTATCTATCTATCTATCTGTATATCTATCTATCTATCTATCTGTATATCTATCTATCTATCTGTATATCTATCTATCTATCTGTATATCTATCTATCTGTATCTATCTATCTGTATCTATCTGTATCTATCTATCTGTATCTATCTATCTGTATCTATCTATCTGTATCTATCTATCTGTATCTATCTCTATCTATCTATCTATCTATCTATCTATCTATCTATCTATCTATCTATCTATCTATCTATCTATCTATCTATCTATCTATCTATCTGTATATCTATCTATCTATCTGTATATCTATCTATCTATCTGTATATCTATCTATCTATCTGTATATCTATCTATCTATCTGTATATCTATCTATCTATCTGTATATCTATCTATCTATATCTATATCTATCTATATCTATCTATCTATCTCTATCTATCTATCTATCTATCTATCTATCTATCTATCTATCTATCTATCTATCTATCTATCTATCTGTATATCTATCTATCTATCTATCTATCTATCTATCTATCTATCTATCTATCTATCTGTATATCTGTATATCTATCTAACTGTATCTATCTATCTATATAACTCTATCTATCTGTATATCTATCTATCTATCTATCTGTATATCTATCTATCTGTATATCTATCTATCTGTATATCTATCTATCTGTATATCTATCTATCTATCTATCTGTATATCTATCTGTATATCTATCTATCTGTATATCTATCTATCTGTATATCTATCTATCTGTATATCTATCTATCTGTATCTATCTATCTGTATCTATCTGTATCTATCTATCTGTATCTATCTATCTGTATCTATCTATCTGTATCTATCTCTATCTATCTATCTATCTATCTATCTATCTATCTATCTATCTATCTATCTATCTATCTATCTATCTATCTATCTATCTATCTGTATATCTATCTATCTATCTATCTGTATATCTATCTATCTATCTATCTGTATATCTATCTATCTATCTGTATATCTATCTATCTATCTGTATATCTATCTATCTATCTGTATATCTATCTATCTATCTGTATATCTATCTATCTATCTGTATATCTATCTATCTATCTGTATATCTATCTATCTATCTGTATATCTATCTATCTATCTGTATATCTATCTATCTATATCTATATCTATCTATATCTATCTATCTATCTCTATCTATCTATCTATCTATCTATCTATCTATCTATCTATCTATCTATCTATCTATCTATCTGTATATCTATCTATCTATCTATCTATCTATCTATCTATCTATCTATCTGTATATCTGTATATCTATCTAACTGTATCTATCTATCTATATAACTCTATCTATCTGTATATCTATCTATCTATCTATCTGTATATCTATCTATCTGTATATCTATCTATCTGTATATCTATCTGTATATCTATCTATCTGTATATCTATCTATCTGTATATCTATCTATCTGTATATCTATCTATCTGTATATCTATCTATCTGTATATCTATCTATCTGTATATCTATCTATCTGTATATCTATCTATCTGTATATCTATCTATCTGTATATCTATCTATCTGTATATCTATCTATCTGTATATCTATCTATCTGTATATCTATCTATCTGTATATCTATCTATCTGTATATCTATCTATCTGTATATCTATCTATCTATCTATCTATCTGTATATCTATCTATCTATCTATCTATCTATCTATATATCTGTATATCTATCTAACTGTATCTATCTATCTATATAACTGTATCTATCTATCTATCTAACTGCATATATCTATCTATCTACATGTCTCTCTCTCTATCTATCTGTATATCTATCTACATGTCTCTCTCTCTATCTATCTGTATATCTATCTACATGTCTCTCTCTCTATCTATCTGTATATCTATCTATCTATCTATCTGTATATCTATCTATCTATCTATCTGTATATCTATCTATCTATCTATCTGTATATCTATCTATCTATCTGTATATCTATCTATCTATCTGTATATCTATCTATCTGTATCTATCTATCTGTATCTATCTGTATCTATCTATCTGTATCTATCTATCTGTATCTATCTATCTGTATCTATCTATCTGTATCTATCTCTATCTATCTATCTATCTATCTATCTATCTATCTATCTATCTATCTATCTATCTATCTATCTATCTATCTATCTATCTGTATATCTATCTATCTATCTATCTGTATATCTATCTATCTATCTGTATATCTATCTATCTATCTGTATATCTATCTATCTATCTGTATATCTATCTATCTATCTGTATATCTATCTATCTATCTGTATATCTATCTATCTATCTGTATATCTATCTATCTATATCTATATCTATCTATATCTATCTATCTATCTCTATCTATCTATCTATCTATCTATCTATCTATCTATCTATCTATCTATCTGTATATCTATCTATCTATCTATCTATCTATCTATCTATCTATCTATCTATCTATCTGTATATCTGTATATCTATCTAACTGTATCTATCTATCTATATAACTCTATCTATCTGTATATCTATCTATCTATCTATCTGTATATCTATCTATCTGTATATCTATCTATCTGTATATCTATCTATCTGTATATCTATCTATCTATCTATCTGTATATCTATCTGTATATCTATCTATCTGTATATCTATCTATCTGTATATCTATCTATCTGTATATCTATCTATCTGTATCTATCTATCTGTATCTATCTGTATCTATCTATCTGTATCTATCTATCTGTATCTATCTATCTGTATCTATCTCTATCTATCTATCTATCTATCTATCTATCTATCTATCTATCTATCTATCTATCTATCTATCTATCTGTATATCTATCTATCTATCTATCTGTATATCTATCTATCTATCTATCTGTATATCTATCTATCTATCTGTATATCTATCTATCTATCTGTATATCTATCTATCTATCTGTATATCTATCTATCTATCTGTATATCTATCTATCTATCTGTATATCTATCTATCTATCTGTATATCTATCTATCTATCTGTATATCTATCTATCTATCTGTATATCTATCTATCTATATCTATATCTATCTATATCTATCTATCTATCTCTATCTATCTATCTATCTATCTATCTATCTATCTATCTATCTATCTATCTATCTATCTATCTATCTATCTGTATATCTATCTATCTATCTATCTATCTATCTATCTATCTATCTATCTGTATATCTGTATATCTATCTAACTGTATCTATCTATCTATATAACTCTATCTATCTGTATATCTATCTATCTATCTATCTGTATATCTATCTATCTGTATATCTATCTATCTGTATATCTATCTGTATATCTATCTATCTGTATATCTATCTATCTGTATATCTATCTATCTGTATATCTATCTATCTGTATATCTATCTATCTGTATATCTATCTATCTGTATATCTATCTATCTGTATATCTATCTATCTGTATATCTATCTATCTGTATATCTATCTATCTGTATATCTATCTATCTGTATATCTATCTATCTGTATATCTATCTATCTGTATATCTATCTATCTGTATATCTATCTATCTATCTATCTATCTGTATATCTATCTATCTATCTATCTATCTATCTATCTATCTATCTATATATCTGTATATCTATCTAACTGTATCTATCTATCTATATAACTGTATCTATCTATCTATCTAACTGCATATATCTATCTATCTACATGTCTCTCTCTCTATCTATCTGTATATCTATCTACATGTCTCTCTCTCTATCTATCTGTATATCTATCTATCTATCTATCTGTATATCTATCTGTATATCTATCTATCTAACTGCATCTATCTATCTATCTATCTATCTATCTATCTATCTATCTATCTATCTATCTATCTATCTATCTATCTATCTATCTATCTATCTATCTATCTATCTCTCTCTCTGTCTATCTGTATAACTGCATATATCCATCTATCTGTATATCTATATAACTGTATCTATCTACATGTCTCTCTCTCTATCTATCTATCTATCTATCTATCTATCTATCTATCTATCTATCTATCTATCTGCATATATCTATCTATCTACATGTCTCTCTCTCTATCTATCTGTATATCTATCTATCTATCTGTATATCTATCTAACTGTATATCTATCTAACTGTATCTATCTATCTAACTGTATCTATCTATCTAACTGTATCTATCTATCTATCTATCTATCTATCTATCTATCTATCTATCTATCTATCTATCTATCTATCTATCTATCTATCTATCTATCTATCTAATCCATTCTATCCCTCTGTGTGTCTATAGGCCCATCACGGGCGAGTGATGGCAAGGGGGGGGGGGAGTTTGGTTGGGATTTTGTTTGCGCCCCCCTAAAAAAATGAAGCACCAGCCGCCACTGGTTGAACCTATGAAAAGGATGCGACAGTGCACTGTGTGTGGGGAACCAATGCAAATGGTTCTCATACACACCTAATAACTTGTGCAAATACACTCTTAAAGTGCTGTCGTGCCTGTGCAAGGAGAAAATTCCGGATGAAAGCAGAAAAAAAAAAAAAAAAGTATGCGGGTACTGTGTTTGTATGCACAGTATCCTGTGAAAAAAATATATAAATATATAACACGATTCTTTATGTCAGATTTTTTCTCTATAAGGGTTGTGACAGAACAGTAGGTGCAAAACAAATGAAAAAACCTTAAGGTGCTGTTATATCTCTGCGGCCCATAGAGATAGAATAATCATATACATATAGTAACAGCAATCAGGATAATGTTATGTGGATATTATTTATTATCCTGATTGCTGTTACTATATGTATATGATTATTCTATCTCTATGGGCCGCAGAGATATAACAGCACCTTAAGGTTTTTTCATTTGTTTTGCACCTACTGTGCTGTCACAACCCTTATAGAGAAAAAATCTGACATAAAGAATCGTGTTATATATTTATATATTTTTTCACAGGATACTGTGCATACAAACACAGTACCCGCATACTTTTTTTTTTTTTTTTTTTCTGCTTTCATCCGGAATTTTCTCCTTGCACAGGCACGACAGCACTTTAAGAGTGTATTTGCACAAGTTATTAGGTGTGTATGAGAACCATTTGCATTGGTTCCCCACACACAGTGCACTGTCGCATCCTTTTCATAGGTTCAACGTAATATAGGATTTGTTTTTCGTCTTCTGTTCTTTCCACTCAGATTTAGTGTATATACAGGATACTGTGCACACAGACGTAGCACTCGTACACTCCATTTCATAAGGAATTGTGTTATATATCTATATACTTTCTTCACAGGATACTGTGCATACAAACACAGTACCCGCATACCTTTTTTCACTTTTCTATTCTAATACCCCTTTTTGCACAGGCACGACAGCACTTTAAGGGTTTATTTGCACAAGTTACTAGATGTGTATGAGAACTATTCGCATTGGTTCCCTACACACAGAGCACTTTTGCATCCCTTCTACAGGTTCAACAGCATATAGGATTGGGTTTTTTTCACTCAGATTTAGTGTATAAATACAGGATACTGTGCACACAGACATAGCACCTGTACACCCCATTTTTTCATTTGTTGATTTAATTTTCTTAAATAAACACTGTTACACAAACATATCACACTGGATTAGCGCAGCACTTTCCACTTTTGTTTAGCCCTGTGTGTTGATTTTCGATTTGTTTTAAAGGGGCTGAGTAGAACCCCAGGTCATTAGTACCCCTGTTCAGCAGATCCCCAGCTCCCTCATACCCTCAGTTCAGCAGATCTCCTGCTCAGTACTAAAAAGTGAAAGTGTCTCTCGCGCTACTGAGAGTAACTAGTAAATGTAGCTAGTGACAGAACTCAGGTGATAAAATAGTGTATCTGATGCAGCAAAACCTAAAAGTGTATCACAAAACACTAAAACAAATAAATCTGGATAAAGTGATCTAGCGCAAAAGATAAATATCACTGTAAGGAACACTGTGATAGGATAACCAGCAAGTAAACACTAAAAAAGTAAGAAAATCTCCATGTGGAGTAAATAAGTGAATATAAAAACAATGTACAAAAATTGTAATAAAAGTGTCCAAAATGTGCAAATAATTGGATGTAGATGTGCAAAGTAGCAATAGAGTGTCCAAAAGATTCCTACAATAAAGTGAAGTAATAAATAACATGGATGTGAATGAATCCCAAAAAATGAGGTAAAATTGGGAGAGAGACACACTTTCACTTTTATATTAGAGAAGGAAATGGGACTTTAAATGAAGCGGCTGAAATGCAGAGGTAATAATAAAAATATTAAATTTTATTCATATCAAGATAAATGATAAGGTAATTTCATATATATACATATAAGCACAAGGTATAGACATGGTAGTACAAAAGGTATATAAATGTAGACATAAATAAAGATAGATTCATGAGGATAAATTAATAATATATAACAGCAATCTGGCCTAAAAATGCCGAACACAGCATGCCCGGCACCTGTATTAATAATCACATAGTAAGAATCTACAAATATTAGGTTCATGTTATGACATTGTCGAAGCATGTTGTGTGTCTCTGTAGCATCCAGTAGCTCTACGCGTTTCGTGGAATTATCTCCACTCGTCAGGAACAGATGCGACAGATTCCTGTAAATTATACAATTATGGTGAAACCACACTATGTATAAGGGTAAAAAATGGTGTTAAAAAAGATTAACCAAATACACTCACCAGCCCCGGCAGTGGGAGCAATAAGGGGCTGCTCGTGTGCAGTTACGCCGCCTCAGCTCCCGTGATGTGGTCTATGCTTCCGGTTCACCGTGTCTCGCTCGCCCCTTATTGCTCCCACTGCCGGGGCTGGTGAGTGTATTTGGTTAATCTTTTTTAACACCATTTTTTACCCTTATACATAGTGTGGTTTCACCATAATTGTATAATTTTCAGGAATCCGTCGCATCTGCTCCTGACGAGTGGAGATAATTCCACGAAACGCGTAGAGCTACTGGATGCTACAGAGACACACAACATGCTTCGACTATGTCATAACGTGAACCTAATATTCGTAGATTCCTACTATGCGATTATTAATACAGGTGCCGGGCATGCTGTGTTCGGCATTTTTAGGCCAGATTGCTGTTATATATTATTAATTTATCCTCATGAATCTATCTTTATTCATCGTAAATAAAGTGTGGCGCTAAAAAATATTGTTCATTATTGAGCAAGACCCACCAAAATAGCAATCTGGAGGTCAAGTTTTGCACAATAAGGTGTTTAGTGAAACAGGACTTCTGTATGTGATCTAAACTATCATAATGAGATCTGTGTAATGGTGAGATGATCACTTCTATGAGATATCTACTTATACATAAAAAAAACACAATACTACATGCACTAAGAAATATGTGAACAAAGTACGTTCATGGAAAGATCTATATATCTATTCCTATATTCAATATCTAGTTACCCATAATGGGAAACGTAATAGTGCATAAACCATGAGTCAATGTATACGACTCAGAAAAAAAAAAGTAATAAAAATAAAAGAAACATTCGTGCCAACGGTGTTGCCACCACAACTTAAGGTGTAAAAATATATTCAAAGGTAAAGTAAAAGTCCATAGAAAGTTTTCATGACATATATTTAAAGACTTGACTAATGTGACTTCCACTGAAATTTGTTGAATAAGACCCCTGAATCCACAGCAGATGGAAAGAGCAACTCGCCAAACGACCTCCTCCAATCTTACTAGCTTCCAAACTTTATGGCATAGGGTTATACCGCTATTCAAATGGACAATCTTCATGAAGTGGATGCAGACCCTCAAATGGAAGGATTAGAGAGAGGACCTCCACATAGTGTGAATCAGCTTTCAAAAAACTTTAATAAAAAGTTTACAATAAAAAGCACTTTGGCTCATAAAGACAAAAATTAGAGACCAGGTACAGGGTAAATAAAAGTAAGCGCTTAATTCGATCGTGGCAAGACAGGCATATCAAACAGGGTTTGATATGCCTGTCTTGCCACGATCGAACGGGTTTGATATGCCTGTCTTGCCACGATCGAATATATTTTTACACTTTAAGTTGTGGTGGCAACACTGCTGGCACGAATGTTTCTTTTATTTTTATTACATTTTTTTCTGTTTCTGAGTCGTATACATTGACTCATGGTTTATGCACTATTACGTTTCCCATTATGGGTAACTAGATATTGAATATAGGGATAGATATATAGATCTTTCCATGAACGTATTTTATGTTTGTTCACATATTTCTTAGTGTATGTAGTATTGGTTTTTTTTTATGTATAAGTAGATATCTCACAGTGTGATCATAGAAGTGATCATCTCACCATTACACAGATCTCATTATGATAGTTTAGATCACATACAGAAGTCCTGTTTCACTAAACACCTTATTGTGCAAAACTTGACCTCCAGATTGCTATTTTGGTGGGTCTTGCTCAAAAATGAACAATATTTTTTAGCGCCACACTTTATTTACGTTTTCTATTCACAATTTGTCTGATTGTTGTGTTGGCCGCTTCTTACACCTTGGGTTGGCGCAATATTATTTTTGGCTATCTTTATTTATGTCTACATTTATATACCTTTGTACTACCATGTCTATACCTTGTGCATATATATATATATATATATATATATATATATATATATATATATATATATATATATATATATATATATATATATATATATATATATATATATAAAATTACCTTATCATTTATCTTGATATGAATAAAATGTAATAATTTTTATTATCACCTCCGCATTTCAGCCGCTTCATTTAAAGTCCCATTTCCTTTTCTAATATATTCAATACAGGAATGGAGGTGCCTACCTGTGCCTCATATAAAGTCCCAAATCTTTCCCCTTTTTTCTTCACTTTTTAACTTGTTATTCACACATTTACTTTTGCTGCTACGATGGATGTGCTTACATTCATGGAGAATATAAATGTCAACCTAGATGAGGTATTTAACCCACAGAACAAAACACGCAATACGGATCTAGAATGCCTAATTAGAAAATTAGGACACCATATGGAAAAAAAAAAAAGTAAACCTATGGTGGGACACTAATACCTTTGAGTGATATAGAAGAGAAAATATCGTCCCTAGACGTTTACGATGGGAATTACCACCTAATGATGGCCTAACAGATAAAGAGTCTATGGTCTTAAAAAAAAAAAAAAAAGAGTCTATGGAAGAATGGTTTATGCAACAGTAAAAGCATAGAAGGTCTGAAATTACTATTGGAAAAAAAAAACTGAAGAAGACCAGATTATTAGGACAAAAGATTGAACAAATCAAACAAAATTTAGAACCACATAAAGAATCCCCAGACTTTAAGAAATTTGCCACACAGTTAAATAAAGACCTGATAGCAAAGGACCTGGAGGTTCAACAACGCAAGATGAAGAAGTACCAACGTGATATGACAGACTATAAAACAGACCACGTTTTCAAATGGCAGAGTAAAATAGAACAGTTACAACCAAGATCAACATACTCCACACCAGTAAGGGAGGTCAGAATACAAGACCCCACCACATCTCATGTATATAATCCACCTAGATGGGATGATAGGGAAACACACGTGGATACAATAAGACCACAATATGACCAACGGAATAATGGCTATTATGGGTATCAAACCCCAAAGAAAAAGGGGGAAAAAAACATTTAAGAAACCTTTCAAAAAGCCATATAACAACTGGCAACATAACAAGAGGAATCAGAGAGATAACAGAAGACCCCCCTATCAACAGGACCACCATAGAGGACCCGCCTACCAATATGACCACTATGGAGGACTGAATAGAACACCTATCCTCAATTATAATAGCTTTGATCCAATAAGAGAACATCAAGACCAATATAACGATCAACGTTACTACCAGAACCAATATGACCACAATACGCAGCGTCCTTTTTTAGACAGAGGAGAGATCACTCTCCTTGGAGACCACCACAAGATCCAAATCGATCACCCAGGAGAAGACCCCAAGATGACAGAATAAGAAACAGTCCAGAATGAAGAGAGGCCACAGAGCAGGAAAGACTCCAAGCAAAAAAGAGAATAGTTGGAGAGAATGTTGTAAACTTGAGTGGTATACCTATGACAGCTGATGAACTAGCAGTGCTGGATAAAGGTCTGAAACACGCACCAGTGAAAAATCTCAATAAATTCGACACCTATATAGGTATACAAAAATAAATAAGGAAAATCAAAAAATGCATTATGAATAATTCGTCCCAATCTGTAAATACAGTGAGAAATGCTCCCTCGACAATTATCCACAGCACGTTACGTAATAACTTTGTATATAACCCACAAATATTAGACAGTCAACACATAGATGTGTTTAAAAAACTCGTTTTACAAGACCGGGAGTCTCTGAAACTGAAGAAACGAACAGATCTGATCCACATAAAGAAGGGAATCCAGCTACTTACAAAAAGAAAAGACATTATAATACGGCCGGCGGATAAGGGAGGAGTGGTGGTCCTACAGTCTAAAGAACAATATCAAAATGAATTAAAAAGGCAATTAAGAGGCGAGGATACCTACATCAAATTATTGGGCAATCCAACAGTCAAATATAAAAAAAAAAAAAAAAAAAGAGTTGGAACTTCTGATTGATTAAGGGATTAAGAAAGAAATATTGAACGCAAAAGAATCGAAATACCTAGTACTAGAGTCATGTCGGATCCCAGTCATTTATACTGTCCCAAAAATCCACAAGTGTAAAGAAAACCCGCCAGGAAGACCCATCGTTAATAGGATAGACTTCCTGATATCAAGGATGGGACAGTATATAGATCATTTTATACAACCTGCAGTCCAACAAACCCGAGCCTATCTCAAGGACACCAAGCATGTGCTACAATTATTGGAAAATGTACCGGTCCTAGAAGGTAGAACCCTACTGGCAACAGCTGATGTGGCATCGTTATACACCATAGTTGCATATCACGAAGCATGCTCAGCCATTAAGTGGCTCCTTAGGAATCATAGTACCTTAATGTGCAAACAAAGGAAGTATATCATCAAATGCCTTGATTTCTGCCTGAAGCATAACTACTTCTGGCATGATCAGAAATATTACAAACAAGCAATAGGAATTGCAATGGGTGCCAAATTTGCACCGGGTGTGACAAATGCCTTTATGGCTGAATGGGAGGAAAAATCAATATACACCGACACCCCTGCCGAACTTACCCTATACAAAAGGTATATTGATGATCTAATTATAGTTTGGAATGGAGATACACACCTTGGAATCTTTCCTGAATAATTTAAATAACAATGATAAAAATATCTCCTTGGTTTGGAAGATAGACGGGAAAACTGTAGATTTTTTGGATTTAAACATCAGTATAGAAGAAGACAAAATAGTCACCAAAACTTTCTTCAAAAATGTTGATGCGAATAGCTGTCACTTGACAGTTGCCATTTTAAACCCTGGCTGTACAATATCCCTAGGGGACAATTAGTTAGATTAAAGAGGAATTGTATGAGAGAAGAGGACTATAGGGCCCAAGCTGAAATATTTGGTGAAAGATTTAAAATTAAAGGATATGATGACTCATGGATTAAGGACCAGATAGATACAACATGTGAATGAGATGGATAGAGCAGTAATGCTACAAAACAAACCTAAAAAGAAATTCCAACAAGAGGCACCATGCCTTATATTGGATTATAATGTCCAATATAAAGACATAGCCAAACTAATACAACGACATTGGCACATCCTAAAAAATGATAAGGATCTTAAAAATATCTTACCGGATCGCCCCAATATTGTCTACAAAAGAGCACACACGATTAAAGACCTGATTGTAAAATCAGTAGTGGAACCACCACCCAAACCAGCATACACGTTCTTCAATGGAAAAGGATTCTACCCTTGCAGAAACTGCTATGCCTGTTGTCACTCAAAAAAATTTCTGAAAAAGAGAACCGAGTTTGTGGCCACGAGTACAGGCCAATCATATACTATATTCGTGATTTTATAGGTTGCCATACTGAGGGAGTAGTGTATGTACTACAGTGCAGTTGTAATTTACAATATGTTGGTAGAACCAAGAGAGCCCTGAAAGTAAGGATACAGGAGTATGTACAAAACATAATCAATGGTTTCCCAAAACACAATGTATCAAAACATTTTGCACTAAAACATAATCTGGTTCCCCAGATGAAGTCACGAGACGTGACGCAACGCGTAGGGATTGGCCAGGATAGACGCACACCGGAAGTGACGCAAGAAGGCGCTGAACAACGCCGATTCTGTTCCCTGTCTGTTTTAATCGTTTTTAATATAAGAGTCCATTTGGGTTTTTTAATAAATATATTGTCTAGCCCATAACACATTACACTATTGGAGGCTTTTTTGTTTTGTTCCCCCTCTTTCACTGAGGCACTTTCTCTGAACTAATTGGGGTAACTGAGCAGATCACCTTGTCCATTGGATGAATACCTGCGAGTTCACCTGCAGTGTGTACACCCTAAATGAGTGCCCATATACAACAGTGGAGATCTTTGATCATTTATGGATGCCTTTTACTTCTATTATTAAGGTGAGAGTTCTGGGAGACTTGAGCATTTAGAGGCTATTCAGGAAACATACATGGACACTTCTAAGTGTTTACATTTATCCAACATCACTTATACCGGATCCATTAGGCTGTGAAGACAACAGAAGTTTAAATTCTTGATTCGCTCATCTAGAGTACTATTTTACCTCATTTTTTGGGATTCATTCACATCCATGTTATTAATTCACTTTATTTTAGGAATCTTTTGGACACTTTATTGCTACTTTGCACATCTACATCCAATTATTTGCACATTTTGGACACTTTTATTACAATTTTTGCACATTGTTTTTATATTCACTTATTTACTCCACATGGAGATTTTCTTCCTTTTTTATAGTGTTTACTTGCTGGTTATCCTATCCGTGTTCCTTACAGTAATATTTATTTTTTGCGCTAGATCACTTTATCCAGATTTATCCTGCTCAATACTACCCCCTGCTCTGAAACCCCAAATGAGTACTTACCCCCAGCTCTGCTGATCCTCCTCTCTCTCTGGTCCCCAGTTACCTCCCGCTATATTGCGCCCATGCCCTGGCCCTTCAGCTCTGCTGTTCCTCTGCCGCTCAGTCTACTCTTTCCGTTCCCCGCTCAGCTTTCATTATAGCGTTCCCATGTTGCACACCACATATGCCATCTACTAGTTGCTTCGCTCCAGTCCGGACCCCATTCACCTTCCTGCTGTTAAACACTGCACACCAGTGACGTCTGCACCAGACACTCCCAGATTATATACACATGAACAAAAAGTGACTGCTTTCTTTCCGGTTCGCTTGTTGGTTTGCCAGTGCATCACGGAATATCTCATATATGCAATACCTCCAAAACAAAGCAAAGCTAAAGCTGTATAAAAGCCTCTTGCAGGTGCTGCAAGTGTGCTTTGTCATGGACTTCTAAGGATGCTTTAAAGCACCAAGAAAGTGATATGGAGTATAATTTTTGAAGCGAAGCAAAGTAAACACAACATGTAAACAGAACTGTAAGCTTACCATTTTATTTATTGACAGGTGCTTGGATTGGCATTCAGAGTGCTTTAAAAAATCGACTCCAATGCCACATTTTAAAGCAAGTATAAAACGAGCCTTTAGAGTGATGTCACAGGAGCAGGGAAAGCTACATTTGTTTTATTATTGCAAAGGCAAAACCTTTCACCTACAGGATAAACTGTTGCCTACACAAGTAAACAAAAAACTGTAGTTGGGAACTGTGTCGCTTCATGGACTCCAATAAAATGATTTTATGCATAATACAAAAATCCTAATTTCTATTTTCTCAATTTTCACCTTTGGCACATCCTAAAGCAGTCCAGCAAAAGGGTGGACAACACAACAAATGCGAGTAGGCTCAAGAAAACAACAGAGAACTTTGGACTTCCTGCAGCTCCAAGAACCACCTTAGGCAGCCATCGGATGAGGTTGCAACATCCACCTGGCAGAACTTCAAGAATGTGTGAACTGAAGACAAGGTGGCAGTCTTTCAAATCTGGAAAATCGCTGCTTAATCCTGAAAAGACCAAGAAGCACAAACTAGTAGAGTGCACCTCGACAGGAAATGGTGGAAACTATCCTTGAGAACATAAGATTTGATAAAGGTAAGCCTGAGGAACCTAGAGATGGTGGAACAAAAGCTGGTACACTGTTGGGGGTCCATATGGGATTAAGGGAAGCCATCTTTCTTAAAAAAAAGTAACAGAGGTAGCCCTGACAATGGAGGGAAAATACCATTTAGTGAACTGGAGCTGCACATAGGGACAAAAGAACAACATCCTAACTTAGCTAAAAGACAAAAAACGACATTAAGCAAGAAGGAAATCCTGAGCCTCTAAACCATTTTGTCCCTATGTAAAACCAAAAAAGGACTCCTTGGACAATAGACACGCTAATTCAGACACAGGCTTTGCAGATCTGATGGCTACACGGAATATTATCTTGTGAATGAGAGTAGAGAGAGAAATGTCTCTGATGGGGGTTCAAATCTTCATTTTTGGGGAACAGAGGAAACCAGATTAAGATTCCAGAGTCACAGAGGTCACATGGGACATTCCCTGTATAAAAGGTCTCAAAGAGTAAGAGACCAATAGCCTCTGAAACAAGATATAAAGGGCGGAAAACGGTCTCTCAATACAGCAGAGAACCAAAAGCTGGTCGAGAGCTGCAAGGAGGAGAGGATCTGAGGCTAACCTAGACAGCTAGTAGCAGGAGAAGATTGGATGGCCAGAAGTGACCCAAATAGCAGTAAGGAGATGTTTTCTCTACTCTTACTTACATTTCTCTACTCTGTATTAGTGAGAAACAGAGTGAGTACCACACTTCACACAGTGGATGATGCAAACGTTCAGATCTTCAGTGTTAACTCCTTCTAGGCAAAACTGAGGTAGGAGCAAAATTTTAAAAAGGTGCCCCGCAATCTATGTAATTGGCAGAGCACCTGGCACTCGGCCCAACTGCCTTACTTACAAAATTATAGGACACGCGCTGAGGCAATGCAGCAGCTCTGGACCTAGAATGCGCTTCACACCTAACTTTTACCAGAATGGTGTCTGCAAAGCTCCCCAAAGGTAATTTTCACAATATCACCGCAACTTCTGGTTTAACAAAGCAAACTGTTCCAAACACTCTCAGGTGGGGCCCAGGGTGCTTTCATTCTGCAAAGAAATACGTCGAATAGCGAGGCGTAGTGGAAAGGAATTTGCAGTTGTTGGAGTACTGAAAGGCTGTACAAATAAGGTCCTCAACAGGGACTCTGTAGTAACTGTGACCAGTGGCCTGGCCTATTCAAAGGCCCTGGGAAGGTCAGAGATGGACTCTACAGGGGATGAAGTTAGAGCATGCTTAGAGCTTCTGAGGTAGGTTTTTCAGCAGAAAGTAAAAAATGTTTTTTTTTTCCAAATTGCCATTCTTTTTGTTTATAGCGCAAAAAATATAAAAAAAATATAAAAAAAAAAAAAACAAAAAAAAAAAAAAAACACAGAGGTGATCAAGTACCACCAAAAGAAAGCTTTATTTGTGGGGGGGGGGGGTGACAAAATTTGGGTAGTGTCGCAAGACTGCGTAATTGTCAGTTAAAGTAACGCAGTGTCATATCGTAAAAAATGCTGTGGTCACAAGGGGGGTAAATCTTACAGAGGTCAAGTGGTTAAAATGGACTGAGCCTCTTCAGTGTTAGCTTCTTCTAAGGATGTACTAAGTTTTTTTTTTTTTTTGTATCTTTTGATGCCTTGACTTCTGTTTTAATATGTATATTATTCCAAGGGAATCTACCACAAAGTAAAAATAGGATTTTTAAAACCGCTTACCTGTAAAATCCTTTTCTTTGAAGTACATCAGGGGACATAGAGCCATAGTAGTAACTATGTGGGTTATAGGCCACTTTCAGGTGATGGACACTGGCACGCCCCAAGACAAAGTGCACTCCCTATATAACCCCTCCCACTACTGGGCGTACCTCAGTTTTGTAGCAAAGCAATACACGTGTATAGGAGGGAGGGACCTCTGTGTCCCCCGATGTACTTCAAAGAAAAGGATTTTACAGGTAAGCAGTTTTAAAAATCATATTTTCTTTTCATACATCAGGGGACACAGAGCCATAGTAGTTACTATGTGTGATGTCCCATAGCAATGCCAACTGAAGGGAGGGAGACACAACAAAAGTAGGGCACCAAGAGACTAGAGGACTTATACTGCAGCCTGCAGTACACTGCGCCCAAAGGCGATATCCTTGTGACCTTTTACATCTACTTGATAGAATCTGGTAAATGTATGGATTGAAGACCAAGTTGTGGCCTTGCAGATCTGAGCCATGGAGGCTTGGTGATGCACTGCCCAAGAAGCACTAACAGCCCTGGTGGAGTGCGCTTTAATATGAAAAGGATGAATTTTCCTCTTTAAACCATAAGCTTGAACAATCACTTGACAAATCCATTTAGAAACAGTAGATTTCAACGCCGCCTGTCCTCTTTTTGGACCGTCTGGCAACACAAACAAAACATCTGTTTTACGAATCTGAGCAGTCACTTTTAAATAGACCTTGACCGCTCTCACCACATCAAGAGAATATAGTGACTTTTCTTCCACAGAACGAGGTTCTGGAAAAAATGAAGGCAGAACAATATCCTGATTTAAATGAAAACCTGACGCTACCTTCGGTAGAAAATTAGGATAAGGCCGCGATACAACCTTATCCTTATGATAATAATCAAATATGGCTCTTTACAGGAAAGAGCAGCCAACTCTGATACTCTCTTTGCAGAAGATATGGCAACCAAAAAAACTATTTCCCTCATCAAGAGGATCAAGGGAATATCTTGAATCGGTTCAAAAGGCTGTTTAAATTTAAGTCGCAAGGGTTCAGGGGTGACTTAACTGGGGGATTAATCCGCGTTACCCCCTGGTTATGAACCAGAGAGTGTGAAGCAAGTGGTCGTTGAAAAAACACTGATAAGGCCGACATCCTGGCCCTTGATAGTGCTCAAGGCCAGCTTCATTACTGATCCCATCTGTAGGAACTCAAGGATCCTACCTATGATATATTTCCTGGGGTGCCAACCCCTGGATTCACACCAGGAAACCTATGCCTTCATGACTCTATAATATATGATTCTGGAGGCTAGCTTCCTAGCATTAACCAAGGTAGAAACTACTGAAGCTGACAGCCCATGGTCCTTCAGAATGTGGGTCTCAATGGCCAAACCCTTAAATTTAGCGTTTGTAAGGTAGGATGGAACACCGGACCTTGCGAGTGAAGGTCTGGCCACAGGGACAGGGTCCAAGGGTCCCCTACCGCCATCCTTATGATCTTGGCAAACCAAGATCTCCTGGGCCACGCTGAGGCCACCAGAATCACCTCCTTTCCCTCTGGCTTGATCCTGCGTAGGAGACGCGAAAGCAGCAGAACAGGAGGGAACGCATAGATCAGTGAAAACTGATCCCATGGAAAGACCAAGGCATCTGTTCCCTATGCCACTGGATCCCTTGTCCTTGACACAAAGTTTTCAATCTTGTTGTTGAACCTGGAAACAGATCCACGTCCGGGACTTCCCATTTTTGGCATATTGACAGAAAGATGTCGGGGTGAAGGGACCATTCTCCCAGGAACAATTGTTGGCGACTCAAGTAGTCCACCTGCCAATTCTCCATCCCTGGAATGAAAACTGCTGATAGGCAAGGGATGTTTTCTACCCAAGACAGAATATGATTCGCCTCTCTCTGGGCCGCATGAATTCTCGTGCCCCCTTGGTGATTGATATAAGCCACAGCTGTGGCATTGTTGGATTGGATCCTGACAGGATAATTCCGTAGTCTGCGCGTCCAGGCCTTTAGGCAAGGTCAACTTCGATTTGGACCACTTCCCTTGGACAGACACTTCTTCCAGGACTGCTCCACAGCCCAAAAGGCTGGCATCTGTTACTACTTTCCAGGTAACCGGTAGAAAGGATTTTTATTTTTGAAGATTTTTGGATATTAACTACCAATAGAGGCTCTGACGCACCTTCGCAGATAAACGCATCGGGAAGTCCAGAGTTTGGACCTTCTTGTTCCAAGTTGATAGGATACTGTTTTGCAGCAGTCTTGAATGAACGGCCTCGAAAGAAGCCACCATTTTTCCCAATAAACTCATGCAAAGATGAATAGAAGGATTCTTCTTTGTTTTGACCAACCAAATCAGTTCCTTTAAGGAACCGATTCTTTCCTGGGGCAAAAATACCTTTTTCTGGACTGTATCTATGATCAGGCCTAAGTACTGCAATCTCCTTGATGGTTTTAAGAAAGATCTTTCTAGGTTGAGGATCCAACCTAAAGTATTCCAGGTAGCTGACTGCGGTGACCAGACTTTGGTTTAAATGGGTTACCAATTGATCTATCAAGAGTAGACCATTTAAGTATGTTAGTATTCCTATACTTTGAGCCCTTAACCTGGCTAAAGGAGGAGCCAGGATCTTTATAAACACTTGAGGTGCAGTAGCTAGCCCGAAAAGGTAGAGCTACAAGTTGGAAATGAAGATTTTCTATCTCGAATCATAGAAAATTCTGGTGAGCGGGGAAGAGTTTAGATCTTTGAGATCCAGAATGTCCATTTGGATTTAACCAAACCTCAACCTCTGCTCTTACATGGGGACCACCATGACCACTTTTGCCAAAAAAAAAAAAAAAAAAATGGTCCAATGCTTGAAAGACTTTTTTCTCTGGATCCTTAGGAACGTTTTGATCTGAGAAAAAACAAGGAGACGGGAACTCTTGGAACTCCAGCTTGTACCTTGGAGCTATTGAGGAAGTTCCCTATTTGTGCTTCTGTCAGATCCTTAAGAACTGCAGAAAAATTCCCCCTATTGAGCGAGCAGGGCGCCTCCTCATAAAGGAGACTTCAGTATCTTGTAGGTGTCCTCCCTCAAGACCTCTTTTGTACCTGGGGTTAAATTCTGAGGATTACCTTTTGAACCTGATGGCCGAAGCCATCGTGACTGCCTGGAAGCTGATGCCACTGGCACAAAAGAAGGAGCTTTAAAATGAAAATATATTGACTCCGTTACTTAAATGGCAAAAGGGGGTATTTCCCACTAGAATTTCTTTGGATTAATTATCCAAACATTCTCAAATAGCGGTTTCATTGCAAAAGGAAGACTAGCCAGGAGCTTCTGCATGGTGAAAAGAAGTTTATCCTCCGCTGACATGCATTCCCGCACTCATGCATTTAGCCGTTTGTGTTAGCAACAATGTACACAGAACCGTGTATAGCACCTGGTATTCCCAGGCGGTCTCCCATACAGGTACTAACCAGGCCTGACCATGCTTAGCCTCTGAGATCAGACAAGATCGGGCGCTTTCAGGGTGATGTGGCCGTAGGCATCTCAGCAGTTTGGCTAGTTTATAAAGCAAGCACCTGCATGAAGGACCTTGTGGAGGTTCTACAATAGAAACTCACAAAGCAATTATTGCAAACATAAAGCTGTCAGATCCTGGGCCTTCTGTGCAGGATACTTGAACACCCGAACAAACTGGCCTCACAATGATTAAGCAATTACTGTCAGCGCAGGCTGCTCAATCTGCCAGAGAAAAAAAGTGTTTGTTTTTTTAACAGGAATCCCAACATTTTATCCGTTGGATGCCTAAGCATTTGAGCATTGTCTGCCAAACAAAATCTCTTATTTACAGAGGATATAGCAGTGTTAATTGCAGGATACTCTACTTAGTGAATTTCCTCCACCATAGGATAAAAACTCTTTTAGAAGGAAAAATAATGTATATCTGGGAGATCTTCTCAGATACAAAAAAGCTTTTCCAACAATAATGGACAGGAAAAGGCATGCACAGTTTGAGGAGGCTTTAGCGAACTCAAACACTCAGTTAAGGGAGCATAAATGTGGAGTGGACCATACAGCAAGAAATTGCACCATCAATCTTAAGATTGAAACCAGCTGATTCTCCCACATTTAACACCTCAGAAGAGGAGTCATAAGCCTCACCTCGGTGCCCTAAGGGGATTCGTCTTTTCCCGCCCCTAGTTCCTCAGTTTGAGGGTCCTGGGCAATGGAAGAGAACCTGTGCGATTAAAGTCGCTACATTTTTTTTTTTTTTAAACCCATCATGTCTGAGGGAAAAAAGATCTTTTGGTAAAATACACAGGGGCTGCAGTGTTGAAAACAGTTGCAAACAGTTGCAAACGATGCTCATTCTAACCAGCCACTCCCTCTCAGGGGAGGATGCCATTTGTAGAGATGAGTAGGCTTTCCAGAGCTTTGAGGGGGACCCTTTTAGCTCTATTTTGGGGGTGTTTTAACCCCCCTTCTGACCTTAGTACCTCTGCTTTGTGCATCGGGCTATCAGAAGAAATCGCATCCACTGCTTGAGCAATAGTCCAGCCACTGCCGCTGCTATTAATGCTCAGCCTCATGCAAATAGTAAATGTGTTAAGCAGGAAATGCCTGTGTCGCCAAAACCTCTTTCATGCTCCCTTTGCTCTCATGTCTCTGTGACAATTTTGCAGCCAGCACAAATGGAGATTTAAAAAAAAAAAACCAAACAAACACACTCCCGCGTTGGAGGACGCCAATGCCGTGCTAAGCCTCGCCCCCCACCTCGCATCGTGTCCCCCCTTCCTTTCTCTTTCAAAAAGTTTTCCCGCGCAAGCACGGGCCTCCGACCCGAGAGGGTCGGCTTGTAAGTGAGGGAGGGATGGCGTGGAGGAGACCTGGAAGCCTCCCCGTGTAGGGCGGTGAAAGAAAGTGGCATTGCCGATAGTTTTCAGTTCTCCCTTATACTCAGCCTCATGAACATTGTTTTCTTGGTTTTATCTAGCTGGAATGAATACAGAAGTGATGTATTATGTCAATTTCTGGTTCAACTGTTATCCCAGCTGTGGCAGAGAAAGAAACCAATGGTGTACAATATGGGCTCCATTAGCTTCAGTGGAAGGCAGGCAAGACATGAGGAGTTTAACAAACTGCTAATTTCTCATTAAATTGAACCTGTCCTAGCAAAATGCTATTACATGGGGCTTTTGGTTTCCCATTTATTAAAAATAAAAGTGAAAAATGAGTAAAATATTAAAGTCACAATCAAGTACTTGAACCCCAACTTTACCCCCACCACAACATTTTTGAGCCTGTCCTGCCCCCAGGTACACACACACATACAGTACTGTGAACAAGTATTTGCCCCCTTCCTGATTTTTTTTTTGCATATTTCTCACACTTAAATGATTCAGATCATCAAACAAAGTTTATTATTACACAAAGATAACCTGAGTAAATCCAAGATGCAGTTTTTAAATTATTTCATTTATTAAAGGGAAAAAAGCTGTTCAAACCTGCCTGGCCCTATGTGAAAAAGTAATTGCCCCCTCCCATGCCGATTCATGACTGAACTGTGATTAACCACAATTTTTTGGAAAGCAGAGTTATATTTCACTTGCCACACCCAGGCCTAATTACTGCCAGACCCGTTGAATCAAGAAATCACATAAATAGATAAATAGAAGCTGTCTGACAAAGTGAAGCACGCCAACAGATCACAAAAAGCCACACATCATGCCGCAATCTAAAAAAATTAAAGAACAGATTAGAAACAAAGTAGTGTACATGTATCGGTCTAGGAAGGGTTTCAAAGCCCTTTCTAAGGCTTTGGAACTCCAGTGAACCACGGTGAGAGCCATTATCCACAAATGGAGAACAGCGGTGAACCTTCCTAGGAGTGACCGGCCTACAAAAATTACTCCAGAGCATGACGACGACTCATCCAGGAGGTCATAAAAGAACCCAAAACAACATCTAAAAGAACTGCAGGACTCACTTGCCTCAGGTAAGATCAGTGTTCATGATTCAACAATGAGAAAGACTGGGCAAAAATGGCATCCATGGGAGAGTTCCAAGGCCAAAGCCACTGCTGACCAAAGAGAACACAAAGGCTCGTCTCACATTTACCAAAAAACATCTTGATTATCCCCAAGACTTTTAAGCCAATATTCTGTGGACTGATGAGACAAAAATTTTAATTTTGGAAGGTGTGCGTCCCGTTACATCTGGCATAAAACGAATACAGCATTTCATGACAGGAACATCATACCAACAGTCAGACATGGTGGTGGTAGCGTGATGGTCTGGGGCTTCTTTGCATCTTCAGGACCTGGACGACTTGCCATAATTGATGGAACCATGAATTCTGAACTCTAACAGAAAATCCTAAAGGAGAATGCCCGGCCATCCGTTCGTGACCTCAAGCTCAAGTGCAGCAGGACAAAGATTCGAAACACAACAGCAAGTCCACCTCCAAATGGTTCAAACAAGGCAAAATCTAGGTTTTGGAGTGGCCTAGTCAAAGCCCGGACTTAAATCCAATTGATATGCTGCATCATGACCTTACACAGACCGTTCCTGCTGGAAAACCCTCCAATGTAGCTGAATTAAAACAATTCTGCAAAGAAGAGTGGGCCAAAATTGCTCCACAGCAATGTGAAAGACTCATTGCCACTTATCGCAAACGCTTGATTGCAGTTGTTGCCGCCAAGGGTGGCACAAACAGTTATTAGGTTTAAGGGGCAATTACTTTTTCACATAAAGCCAGGCAGGCTTGGAAAGCTTTTTTGCCTTAATAAATGAAACCATCATTTAAAAACAGCATTTTGTATTTACTCGGGTTATCTTTGTGTAATAAAATTTGATCTGAGTCATTTAAGTGTGACAAATATGCAAAAAAAAAAAAATCAGAAAGGGGGCAAATACTATTTTACAGCATTGTATGTACATTAAACACTTGCCCTTGGGGGTGCCGTGCTGAAATGAGAGCAATAATTCAAGGGCCATTCACACTTCACCCTAAACTGACTTTAAAAGCGTCTCTTATGGAAAATTTAAAATACCAAAATTAGTCATTTCATGGGCGAGCAAAATTTTAAGACTTGACATGATTGGTATGTATTTTTCTTTTAAAAAAATCGGAGTTACTTACCGGTAACGTCCTTTTCCAGGAGTCTTTCAGGACAGCACCATAGAGAGACCTTGGCTCCTCCCCTTCTGAGGAAACACCGCCTTCAACTTAAAGCTTTAAACCTCACCGCTCTCCCCCGGCCCCTCAGTTCTTCAAGAGGACCTCCGGTTAGCTGGGGAGACACAAGAACACGTCATAATAACTTTGATCTTACCTGACGTTCTTCTGCAATGAACTCCTTCACGAATATCCCTACAGTAGGGTGGGTACCTGTGCTGTCCTGAAAGACTCCTGGAAAAGGACGTTACCGGTAAGTAACTCCGATTTTCCCATTTCCGTCTTTCAGGACAGCACCATAGAGAGGATGAGCGAGCACCTTACCTTAGGGTGGGACTACTGCCTGCAGAACCTTACGCCCAAAAGCCTGGTCTTTTGCTGACAGAAGGTCCACTCTGTAGTGTTTCACGAACGTGTCGAATCTAGACCACGTTGCCGCTCTACAGATCTGCTCCGGAGACGCACCAGCCCACTCGGCCTGAGAGGTCGCCACTGCCCTTGTGGAGTGTGCCCTGATACCCTTAGGGGCTTCCAACCCGCCAATTATATAAGCCTGACTGATAGCTAACCTTAGCCACCTAGCTAAAGTGCGCCTCGAGGCTTTGCCTCCCTTCCTGGTTCCTGAAAATAACACAAAAAAGGAATCAGATTTTCTAAATGGTTTTGTATCCTCCAAGTATTGCAGGACACACCTTCTTACATCTAGTTTATGAAACCTATGTTCCTGTTCCCTCACAGGATTCAAACAAAAGGTGGGCAAAACAATTTCCTGGCCTCTATGAAAAACCGAGGCTACTTTCGGTAAGAAGGCCGGATCGGCCTTAAAAATTACCCTGTCCGGGAATACCTGAAAAAAGGGGGCCCTAATGGAGAGGGCCTCGAGTTCACTTACTCTTCTTGCCGTAGTGATTGCCACCAAAAACACCGTTTTGAGGCTAATCCATTTTAGTGTACACGTCTCCAATGGCTCAAAGGGTTCCCCTGTAAGTGCTTGTAGGACCAAGGAGAGATCCCACATTGGGAAGGGGGGGACCTTCAGAGGTCTCTGCCTACTCAATGCTTTAAAAAATCTAACGACCCAAGGATCGGAGGCTAGTTGTTTCTCCAGAAACACACTCAATGCAGAAACCTGTCCTTTCAGGGTGCCAAGGGCTAACCCCTTATCCGCCCCTGCCTGCAGGAACTCTAAGACCGCTATCGAGCTGTGAATATCAAAAGAAGTTTCTGTACACCAGCTATTAAAACGCCTCCACGTTTTTTGGTAGATGACCTGGGTTTCTTTTTTCCTGCAGTTAAGGAGGGTCTTTACTAAGCTATCTGAGAAACCTCTGTTCTTCAACAGTTCTTCCTCAGTAGCCAAGCCGCGAGGCTCCATCTCTCCACCTGGGGACAACAGATTGGCCCCTGGGAAAGGAGATTCTCCTGAACTGGCAAAAGCCAGGGGGGTTCCGCTGCCAGACTTCTCAGGATGGAGAACCAAGGCCTCCTGGGCCAATGTGGCGCAATAAGAATGAGGGTTGTGTTTTCCAGTTGGAATTTTCTTAGGACGGCTGGGATTAGTACAGGTGGGGGGAAGGCATAACACCTGTCGAAAGCCCAACTCTGAGCCAGTGCGTCTATCCCTAGAGCTCCATCCCACCTGTTTAGGGAGAAGAAGAGATGCACCTTCCTGTTTTCTCTCGAGGCAAAGAGGTCTATGCACAGCCTTCCCCATTTCTGGGATATTGCTTCGAAAACCCCCTGATTCAGAACCCAGTCGCCTTCCCTCAGCCGTTTCCTGCTGAGGTAATCCGCCACCAGATTTTGATCTCCCTTCAGATGCACTGCCGAGAGGGATAGGACATTTAATTCGGCCCATCTGAGAATGCTTTCTACCAGGGTCCACAAGGGTCTGCTCTTGGTACCCCCCTGCCTGTTTATGTAGGCTACAGCTGAGGAGTTGTCTGACCGGACTCTCACATGCTGTCCCTGCAGTTCCTTTTGAAAAGTTTTGAGTGCCAAGGCTACTGCCTTCAGCTCCCTCCAGTTGGAGGATCTTCCTGCGTCCTCCTTCCGCCAGCCTCCCTGAGCCACCCGGTCCTCCATATGCGCCCCCCAACCCATGCCACTCGCATCGGTCGTGACGCATCTGGACACCGGCAGAACCCATTCCAGACCCTGAGAGAGATTGGCTTCTTTCCGCCACCACCATAGGGATCTCTTGACCTGGTCCGGTACAGTTATCAGGGAATCCAAAGATTCCTGACTGTGGTCCCAAATGCTCAGGATAAATAGTTGTAAGGGGCGAAAGTGTAACCCTGCCCACTGGACTGCTGGAAGTGCTGCCGTCAGTAACCCCAAGGCTGACATAGCCTTTCTTACTGATATTTGTTGGCTGCCCTGGAGTAACAACATTGCCCTGTCTACCTTCTGGATTTTCTCCATAGGCAGGAAGACCTTTTGTTTTGTTGAGTCCAACAGGTACCCTAAAAAGGTTACCCTTTGCGAAGGAGTCAGATTGGACTTCTCCAGATTTAAGAGCCAACCTAGACCCTCTAAGATGTTCCTTTTCAACTGCAGGTCCTGCGACAGTTGTTCTGCGGAAGGGGCAAAAAGTAGTAGATCGTCTAAATAAGCGATCACTGAAATGCCCCTGATCCGTAGGAAAGCCAAGACTTCTACCATAACTTTGGTGAAGATGCGGGGGGAAGAGGATAGCCCGAAGGGAAGGGCCCTGAACTGCCAGTGAAAGGTCCCTTCTCTGGTATTTATTGCCAGCCTGAGGAACCTTTGACACTGATCTGCAATGGGAATGTGCAGGTAGGCATCCCTCAAGTCTATCGATGCCATGAAGCAGTTTGGAGGAAGAAGTGTCTTTACCGAATAGATTGAGTCCATTCGGAACCTCCTGTAGGTGAGAGAGACGTTCAGAGGCTTCAGGTTCAGGATGAGCCTGAACTTCCCCGAGGGTTTGCGCACCACAAAAATGTGGGAGTAAAAGCCTCTGCCCGTCTCTCCTTCTGGCACTCGAGCTACCACCTCCTGTTCCTCCAACTCCTGGAGGGAGGAAAGGAGAGCCGCTGACCTCTCTGCACATTTCGGTAGCGTAGTTACGAGGAGTCTGCATGGTGGAGGTTCTGCAAACTCCAACCTGTACCCTCTTCTTATGATTTCCAAAATAAAATTGTTGGAGGTGATCATCTCCCACTGTGGAAGGAAGGCCCCCAGTCTTCCTCCCACCGTTATTCTGTCACTTTGTCTTTTTGGGCTGTTCAGGAGGGCGAAAAATAGCCCCCCCACGCCCCTTCCCTTTTTGTCCCCACCCCTTTTTCTGTTGATCAGATTTTGGGGGGTCCAACTTCTTCCACGGCCGAGACTTTCTTTTAGTCTCTGCCGGTTTTCTTTTAAAAGGAAATGCCTTTTTTCTGTCAGCCGCTCTATCCAATACAGCTTCCAGACCTGGCCCGAAAAGCAAGTCCCCCGTGAGAGGAATGCCGCAGAGTTTAACCTTGGATGCGGTATCTCCCTGCCATGTTTTAAGCCATAAGGCTCTTCTTGCCGAATTGGACAATGCGGCTGATCTTGCAGACATACGCACCGATTCAGCTGAAGCATCTGCCAGGTAAGCTATTCCTTTAAGGAGCATGGGAAAAGACGATAGGATTGTTTCCTTAGGCGTACCCGCCTCTATATGCGCCTTAATTTGCGTTAGCCAATACTCCATGTTTCGTGCCACCACCGTGGACGCCATGGCAGGTTTGAGGTTCCCTATGGAAGAGTCCCAGGATTTTTTCAGAAGGGAATCTATCCTTTTATCCATGGGATCTGGGAGTGCCCCCATGTCCTCAAAGGCCAAGTCAGTGTGTCTGGAGACCTGCGAAAAGGCTGCGTCTAGCTTAGGCGATTTGTTCCATACCAGCGCCTCCTCTTCTGCAAAGGGGAACCTACGCTTAAGTGCCTTTGAAAGGAAAGGCTTCCTTTCGGGGTCTTGCCACTCCTTTTTGATGGCGTCGACTAAGACCTCATGGACCGGGAACACCTTCCTTTTATGTTCCCCTAGTCCCTTGTACATCTGGTCATGGAGTGAAAGTTTTTTCCTTTCCTCCTGGATTCCTAGGGTGGTGTGAATGGCTCCTAGGAGCTCCTCCACCTCCTCCAGGGAAAGCTTGTAGCGAGAGGATCTTGTGGATTCCCCTTCCACTTCCTCTCCCTCTGATTCTCCCTGGGGATCTGAGGACCCGCTATCAGGCTCTTCCTCAACCTCGAATCTGGCACCTCCTGGATTCTCTCCACTTCCCGAGGGAGCATCCATTAAGGATTGAGGAACACTCTGCTGTGCTGGTGGAGAAACAACCTGCGGCTGTGGCAACTGAAGACTGGCAAATAATGTTTTAAAAGTCTGCACCGTATTGGAAAGTTCTTTCACGGATGCTGCTAAATCTGAAGACTGTTCTCCAGATTGCTCCCTTACTAGCCCCTCTATACAATCCCTGCAGAGGGGTTTAGACCAAGATTCCCCCATTGTGACTTTGCATGAGGGGCATTTCTTCTTGGCACTGTGGGGCGACTTGCTTTTCTCTGTAGCTTTGCCCTGGAAAACAAGTTAAAAGTAGGGAGCAATCAGCAAACTTTCACCAGCACTACCACGGAGGGCCACCAGGGGTGTACTTCCCGGGACCGACCATCACCAGGGACCCAGTCACAACCCTTTCCCCCCCTTCACCACCAGGGGGAGTTCTACACCTGTGGAGCTTTACAGGAAGCGGTAAGGGAACACCACCCCAGGGTTCCTCTTACCTTAGAGTGGCTGGTGCAGGATTCTCCTGGAGCGCTTCTTGAAGCCTCTGCTTCCGACATCTCCTTAGAGTGCAGTGGTGATCCAAGTCCCTGTATGCTGTCCCCACAGCAGGTCAGAGGCAGCACCAGCCGAACGCGCGGTCCGTTTTCATCACCGCGACCGGAACCGGAAGTCACGGGTCAGACGGAAACACCGACCTCCGCCGGAAATGACGTCACCCGCCCTCCGACCCAGCGCTCAGAGCTCCCACGCTGGCTGCAAGTGCAGGGCGGTCTTCTGTGCCTCCGCCTAAGCCACTGCTAGGCAAAAAAGAAAACGGACCCCCCCAGTTTACAACTTCACTAAGAGAAGCTGGGGGAGCGTGATGTGCAGTCTTCTAAAAGGTACTCAGCCACCCTAGCCCCTTAGACTGCAGCTTTCTTAGAAAAAATGAGCAGGAGAGAGCCAGAGCGAGAGCGCCCCCTTTGCTCAACCTGCAATTAGCCTCAGCCTCCCTAGCTGTGCGGCCCTGGTTCCTTGCGATGTCTCCCCACCGGAGGAAACACCAGAACTGAGGGGCCGGGGGAGAGCGGTGAGGTTTAAAGCTTTAAGTTGAAGGCGGTGTTTCCTCAGAAGGGGAGGAGCCAAGGTCTCTCTATGGTGCTGTCCTGAAAGACGGAAATGGGAAAAATTGTTTTGTGTGGTATCTATTTAATTGGTGCAACATCATCTTTTATATTTTACCTAGATTTGGGTAATATATACTTTTTTACTTTAAATTTAGGCCTAATAAACCGTTGTGCTAATATTGACATAAAAGACTGGCAGCAAAAAAAAAAAAAAAAAGTTGCATTTAGGACGAGCCCTATAAATTGAGACCTTCTATCAGGGGCTTCTAAGTCAATTGTTTTTCTGTGCCAGGTACCTTCTAAGCCTGGGTTCACACTATTGTGAACACAGACATTGCATGTGATTTGCATCACATTGAGGTGCCGATCACATGCGATGTATCTGTGAGTTGTATAGCTGAACTCGCATTGGATTCACATAAAAAAGGTGCAGGAACCTTTTTTTTCCCCACACTGGGATAGGATTGCATGGATGTTCACACCCATGCGATCCGATTCCTGTCTGTATTCACAGTTAGCACTGCAGTCTGCGAACCGATCTGGGGGTGTCATTAACTTTGTATTGACAGCCGCAGCAGTTCGCAGAGGGCAGTGTGAACTGCCTGCAAGGGAGCTGCGATGCGGGAACCGGCACTGGAATCGAGCTGGTTCCCACATCACATATGTGTGAATCCAGACTTAAAGTCAATTCCACAACCAATTTCTCCAGGTAGAGAAGTTATCAAATCTGTAAAAAAAAAAAAAAAAAAAAAAAAATCTGACATGCACTGTACCTGACTTGGTCGAGAGTAAAGCAGTAGTTCTTGCCATCTGCCATGTATTCTGGCCACTAGATCTTTTACCTGAAAGAAAACGTAGCAAAATTTAATGAAACACTTTAGATATACACCACCATCAACCACTATCTGGTTGTGCACCAGCTATTGTTGCCACCTGAATCTCTGCACAGTAATAGCTCACCTGTGTGTATGGAGAGTATTTTCATGGTATGTATATCTATGACAGCTTGCCAGTGTGAAGACCTGGATCACTGCTGTACTCTGCCTTCTCTCTGAAGCCTTGGAGGAGGAATTTTCTATGCTTCTACCTACATTTTAAAGTGTAATTGGAAATTGTCTTTTCTAGCTCATATCACTAACACCATCTTTGCACTCTGTGCTTGTTCTTCCATTTGTGTCAGCTTAGTTTTTTCCTGATTATGGAGTTACGGTTGGTGTGCTGCGTGTCCCTGGAGAGATTACAGTACTTGGCAATCAGCCATCATATTTTCCTGGTGACTATATAAAGAACTGCCTATGGACTTTTAAATTATTGTCATATTCCCTCACGAATATTTTTTGCCATTTTCCATATTGTGGTTCTAGGTGTTTTTGCACCATTTGTGCTACAGAGGAATTATTTTGTATTCACTCTAGTGAGTAACATTCACTATAGTCTAAGATAATATACATTATAAAACATTGTTCACTATAAAACTACAGTGAACAAAAAAAAAAAAAAAAAAAGTACACACATTTTATTACACTACGTATACGATTTCACTAGTACAACAAAATAGTACCAACAATCATAAAAACAAAACAAAAAGACATTTTGGTAAGCACTAATGTGACTGTATGTTTGGATAAAGTAGCAGTGTTGTGTTCGTATCACAGCTATATGCCATGTCTGTTGGCAAATAGAAAGTACCTTTGTTCTGTAGAAAAACCTTGCATCTTCACGGATATCACTCTTTACGTGCTTCTCTAACTCCGAGCATAATTTCACAAGGTATTTCTGCAAACAATATATGCAAGTGATGAATATTTTAAAAACACTAGCTGGTAATGCAAAAACGACAAACCTACCATTTCGCATATACAGCGGGTAAAATAAGTATTGAACATGTCACCATTTTTCTAGGTAAATATATTTCTAAAAGTGCTATTGACATAAAATGTCCACCACATGTCAGTAACAACCCATGCAATCCATACATACAAAGATACCAAAACAAATAAGTTCAGAAATGAAGTTATGTGTAATAAAATGGAATGAAACGGAATTGAACACTCGAAGAAAGGGAGGTGTAAAAAGGCACGGAAAGCCAAGACACCAGCTGAAATAAGTAATTACAATGCAATTATGCCCCTTGTCAGTGCAAATTAATATCAGCTGGTTCAGTCTCAATTGATGGCCTATAAAAAGGTGTCTCATTACCAAGGTGTCACACAAGAATCATCTCATGATGGGTAAAAACAAAGAGCTCTCTCAAGACCTTTGCAACCTTATTGTTGCAAAACATACAGATGACATTGGTTACAGAAGGATTTCTAAATTTCTGAATGTTCCAGTGAGCACTGTTGAGGCCATATTCCGGAAGTGGAAAGAACCTAATTTCCCCATAACCTGGCCACAACCAGGTGCTCCTTGCAAGATTTCTTGAAAGAGGAGTGAAAAGAATCAGAAGAGTTTTCCAAGAGCCAAGGACCACTTGTGGAGAGCTTCAAAAAGACCTGGAATTAGCAGGTACAAATATTTCAAAGAAAATAATAAAAATGCACTTAACCGCCATGGCCTGCATGCATGCATGCTCCATTGCTGAAGAAAAAGCATGTTGAAGCTTTTTGGATGCCAGAATACATATCATGTTTGGAGGTCAAATAGCACTGCACATCACTCCAAAAACACCCCATACCAACTATGAAGTTTGGAGGTGGGAACATCATGGTGTGGGGCTGTTTTTCAGCATATGGTACTGGCAAACTTCATGTCATTGAAGGAAGGATGAAAGGAAAAATGTACCAAGAAATACTACTGCCATCTACCAGTATGATGAAGATGAAACGAGGGTGGACATTTTAGCAAAACAATGATCCCAAACACAAATCCAAGGAAACTCTCAATTGGTTCCAAAGAAAGAAAACAAAGCTGCTAGAATGGCCAAGCCAATCACTTGACTTGAATTCAATAGAAAATCTATGGAAAGAACTAAAGATTGGAGTTCATAGAAGAGGCCAACGGAAGTTTTAAGATTTGAAGACTTTATGTGGAAGAATGGACCAAAATCACATCTGAGCAATGCATGCGACTAGTTTCTCCATACAGGAGGCGTCTTGAAGCTGTCATTAGCAACAAAGGATTTTGTACAAAATATTAAATGAATTTCAGTTAACGTGTTCAATACTTTTTACCGTGTCATTCCATTCACTTCATTTATGTTATGCAGCAAACTTTAAAGAGCTTCAACATGCTTTTTCTTCAGCAATGGAGTTTTGCGTGGCGAGTGTGCATACAGGCCATGGTGGTTGAGTGCATTACTTATTGTTTTTGAAAAAAATTGTACCTGCTAATTCCAGGTCTTTCTGAAACTCTCCACAAGTGGTCCTTGGTTGTTGGACAACTCTTTTGATAATTATTTTCACTCCTCTGTCAGAAATCTTGGGAGGAGGGGGCGTGTCCTGGTGCTGAACTGAGAAGACGTGCAGCTTTGAGCTCTTCAGGCCCGAGGCCAATCCATCGCCATCCACAGCCCATCTTTGCCCTGGGAAGCCCCTGGTTTGCACCCTGACACCCTTAGACTCTCCCCAGCCTGCTACGGGGGATAGTTTTTGCCCATCTGGGTCGGGAGCGGCGCCGGTGGCATTGATAGTGTGGCGGCCCCCGCCATCTTGGGGCCTGGGATCCGACCGGCGTCCCTTTACTCCCAGCAGCCATCCACCCAGGGTGAGTGCACCCGGACCTCTGCGGGAGAATACCCCACCACCGGAGGGTAGCAACAACAAAAAAACCCGAAAAACGGAGTGAGAAAACGCTCCGATCCGCGGCCGGTTGCTTCCCACAGGCCTCAGCATCGGTCCTACAGGCCTCCCCCCGGTCCACAGTGAGTACCATCGCCTCTCCTGAGTCAAGCCTGAGGGCACCTGTCCCTCTAAGTACTGACATCTGCCCCTGGCTGGGGGTTTTGGGCCTCAACAGAGCGGCCTTTACACATCCGGCGGCCACTCCTTAGGAAAGTCCCCGGCTTCGGCCTACTCCTGGAGGGTGGCGGCCATCTTGGTACTCCAGAGACTCTCAAAACCACTTTCTGTTACTGTGTCTTGGCTGCCCACTTTTAGTAGGAGCCTCTAAACATCATTTGCTATAATTAACCACCCCCCTGCAATCACTACATAGGCTCACAGAATCACTGAACAACAACTTACATTAATTTTAAAGGAGCCTTTTTTTTTTTTTTTTAATATGTAAGACACTGTCCGAGAGGGGGGCATACGCGTGAGCTTAGGATATGGATATCTGATTCCCCCGCTCCGCGCCGTCGGAAGCAAATACCCGGCCTAATCCGACATAGAAATCAATAGGGGGAGGTCACTTTACCACAAAAGTCAGAGGAATTCCTGGTGTCGCAAGCGGTAATGTACCGCTCTACAAAAAGTAAGCTAAAAAACAAACTAAGCAGCAATAAATCCCCGGCCCCAGGCAAAGGCAGATCTAAAATGGAGCCCGAACCTCCAGAACCTGACGATGACACGCAACTTTCTGAATTGGGACAAGGATCCCCTGCTGAAAGCCTTCATCTGTTCCCCACAGAGCGCGCAAGCCCTCATCCTGCTGATCCTGATGCTATGCTAGCCAAATTCCGTAGCATTGTGAGGGATGAGATAACGGCCGCCTCCCGTAAACTTTCCTCGGACTTGGTTCGAGGCCTTAAAGAGATAGGCCACCGTACCAATCAATTAGAACACCGCATGGACCTGGCTACCACCGTGTTGGAGGGTCATGAGGAAGAGGTGGACAAAATGTCCACAGAACTGGACGCACTCAGAGATAAATTAGAAGATGCGGAAAACAGGGCCCGCAGGGACAATCTTCGTATCCGCGGTCTTCCTGAAACGATCATGGACCTGCAAGGAACAGCCACCGCTTTTTTCCAAGAACTGGCTCCTGAGATCCCGGTGGAAAGGTTAGAATTCGACCGCATACACCGGTCATTGGCCCCTAAACCTTCCGAAGGCCCCCCAAGGGACGTTATTATCAAATTCCACTATTATAGAACCAAGGAGAAGCTATTACAAGCTGCTCGAGAACAAAGAGATATCTCTTTTCAAGGCAATCACCTTCAAATATTTGCGGACCTTTCGCCGGTCACCATCGCCAGAAGACGAGGTCTCAAGCCTTATCTACAAGTTCTACAATCTAATCAGATCAAATACAGATGGGGATTCCCCTTTAAGCTTTCTTTCTCCTACCAGGGTCGTCAGTTTCATGCCACCTCTCCATCAGGCCTAAAACAACATCTTCAGGATCTGCAATTGGACATTCCTCAGTCTCAACCTGATCCCCAGGTTTCCAACTCTCAGCCAGGCCCCTCTAGGCCCCCTCGTAAACCTCCTCAAGCATCACAACGCTCACAATCTGGATCCCAGGCGCTGCGTGATCTGCAGGCCCAAAGATTCCACCAAGCTAACAACGGATGATAAGTTCCATTTCTTCATGTTGTGCAGTTCATTTTTCTTGGCCGCTTGGTTCGGGGTGTCATCGACAGTTAGTGTTCTGTTTTCTACTTTCCAACCTAACTGGAAAATTTCAGCTGTTTCCTTTGGGGGACGTCCCCCTGCCATACCTCTGCCCACTTGAATTGACTGGAGATTTGCAGGGTGGATCATAGCCCTATGGTAGACTGCCCCACCTGTGAGATGGCGGTCTCGGGCGTGCACCACCCCACGTGTACCTCCCTGAGGGGTCACTGATATCAGTTTGCCCCCTGTACCACCTCTACATTGCTGATGGTCCTCATGGAGAAGAGGATTAATCAGACACGAACAAAATTCTTTTAAGTCCTGGTGGGGTGGGGGGTAAAGGGCAGGTGGTTTTTGGTTGGGGCCAAAATCCCCATTGACGGTTATTTAGGTTGAATGTAAGTTTTCTTCACTCGCTAAGTCCCCTTGCTCCTGTTCAGTGGGGCGACGGGGACAGCGTTTGGAGTTGGGTGTGGGGTCCCGCCCCGTCCTCTGGGGGGGCAGTCTTGTGGCTGTCATCCCTGGGGGGTGGGGGGGCCCTTACATCCACACCCTCAAGTGGCCAATAGTGCTCTGAGGTTCTCGTACTGTACTTCTTCCAATGTTGTTAGTCTAGTTGCTATCTGTAAGTATTGATAAAAAATTTTATGTCAAGTTTACTTAGTTTGATCTATCTACATTATAGGCCGGTGGTTCCGACGGACCACTGCTCCCCTCAGCGGTTGACACATGGCTAGGATTTTTGTCTTGGCCATGCTCCCACCATATTGTGGGCCTTGCAGCCCACGGCGTGATACGTCACTGTATCCACTACATATTCTAATTAGAATTTATCTCGGTTTTCTCATATCTCATGTTCTTCTCTGCTCTTACCCTTTTTTTCTCTCTTTTCTTTCCCCCTCTCTTTCCCTTTTCCCTTGGTCCCTGGGGTGCGTGGATGGAGTAGTCCATAGCGTTGTAACTCAATCCCAATGACTCTTCATTGGCTATCCCTGAATGTTCAAGGCATGAATTCCCCACAAAAAAGAGTTAAAGTTTTTAAATATCTTAAGCAACAAAGGATAGATATAGCCTGTTTACAGGAAACTCATTTTTCCTCTTCTTCCTGCCCCAAATATTTCGCAGCAAATTATCCCCAAGTATATTTAGCGAATGGTCCTACTAAGCAGAGGGGGGTTCTTATAGCCATACGAAAATCTGTCCCATTTATTTGTAATAAAGATAGCTGACCCTAATGGCAGATATCTTATCTTACAGGGCTCTGTTCAGGACAATGAAGTAACCATTATGACCTACTATGCCCCAAACGAAAATCCAGGCCCATTTCTGTCTCATGTTTGTTCCTTGTTACAGGTCCACCAAAGAGGCACCCTTCTGTTGGCGGGTGACTCAAATGTGTCGCTCGATCCAGCCAATGATAAATACCCGGCGGATCATAAAGCCCCCCCTCCTGCGGCAAGAAAATTTTCGTGCGCCCTACAAAATTTGGACCTAGTAGACCTATGGCGAGAGTTTCATCCCATGGGCAGGGATTACACTCATTACTCTCATCCCCACCATTCTCACTCTAGAATCGACCATTCATTTATGTTACGGAAACACCTTCCCTTAATAGAGTCGGTATCGATTCTAGCAGTCCCTTGGTCTGATCATGATCCAGTTTTAACTGTATGCCGTACTCTACTCAACAATTCACAACAAGCTCCCTGGGTGATGAACGACTCACTTTTATCCTTCAAACCGATCCTCAGCGAGATTAAAGAAGCTACTATGGAATACTTTAGACTTAATGTAGGTTCGGTCTCTTCTCCAACAACATTATGGGAGGCTTATAAGGCAGTCATCCGGGGTCGCGTTATTCGAATAGCGTCCCAGTGCAAGAGAGATAGAGTTCAGGCCCGACGTAAGTTAGAACAGACATTAGAGGACTGCTCGACGGCCTTTAAAGTATCCCCCACCCCTGTCAACCGTAGAGCTTTAGACAAAGCCCGTACCGACTTGGATTTATGCCTGACAGATGAGGCGGACCGTACCTTACGCTGGGCCCGCCAGAAATGGTATTCTAAGGCAAACAAACCAAATGCGCAGCTGGCTAACAGACTGCGAACCTATATACCGAAATTTACTCCCATATACCTACGCACCCGCCACAATATCCTTACGGGAAACCCTCAGCGGATTCTGGAAGAATTCCATTACCGCCTTACTAAACTCTACTCCCCCCCAAATCATTCCTCAACACAAGGCCTGAATAATTTTCTAAGTAATTTATCTTTACCTTCCTTATTGGATTCCCATACCTCCCTAATGGACCGAGATATACAGGTCTCTGAGATTCTTCAGTGCATTAAAGAACTGAAAGTGGGCAAAAGGCCAGGTCCAGACGGCTTCACTGCTTTGTACTATCAAAAATTTGAAGAGGTCCTGGCCCCACACCTAGCGACTATGTATAACTCGGTCAAAGGAGGTCATTCATTTTCGCCGGACTTGCTAACTGCCAACATAGTGATGATCCCTAAGCCAGACAAAGATCACTCTTCCTGGGCAAATTTCCGGCCAATCTCTTTAATCAACATTGACATGAAGATATTGACGAAAATTTTGGCCAATCGTTTGAATTCCTTCCTACCGCGCCTAATAAAAAAAGATCAGGTGGGATTTGTTCCCCGTAGACAGGCAAGTGACGCCATTCGACGACTTCTCCAGATCCAACACATAGTGCATGAAAGATCCCTGGGTACAATGTTTCTCTCATTAGATGTTAACAAAGCTTTCGACACCTTATCCTGGCCCTACTTGACACAGGTCCTTACACATTATGGTTTTGGCACCTCCTTTTTGGGTTGGGCCTCAGCAATATATCAATCCCCTCAGGCTAAAGTGCGGTATTATGGTTATGAGTCGCCTACTTTCCCGATTAAAAGGGGAACACGGCAAGGGTTCCCACTCTCCCCTCTCCTATTTGTACTAGCACTTGAACCCCTGGCGGAGGCCATACGTTCTCACCCAGATATCTCAGGAGTAGAAATAGCAGGCACTGCACACAAGTTGTCCATGTTTGCGGACGACATTTTATTAACCATTACTCAACCCAGAATCTCCCTCCCCAATTTATTCTCTCTCTTAGACACTTTCGCCTCGTTTTCGGGTCTTTCAGTTAATCCGGCTAAATCTAAAGCAATGTCTATAAATCTGCGGCCCCCGGTAGTAGAAGCCATGCAGTCGGCATTTTCATTTCAGTGGTTATCCTCTTTACCCTATTTGGGTATTAAAAACTTACCCCAAAATATTCGGGATTATATCAGGCGAATTTTCCTCCGCTTTTCCGAAAGCTGGATGCTATGCTGGCCTCTTGGTCCACACTCCCGATTTCGTGGTTCGGCAGAATAGCGTCGGTACGCATGTCATACCTCCCTAAATTGCTCTATTATTTTAGAGTTTTGCCAGTTCAAGTGCCTCCCCACATTATTCGAATACACCAACGAAAAATTATGCAATTTATTTGGGGCCACAAAAGGCCCAGGATTAAGAGACAAATCCTTTACGCGCGCAGAGTCAATGGTGGCCTTTCAGTTCCTAACTTGCAAGCATACTATATAGCAGCGGGCATTGCCCCATTATCTCACCTTCATGCAAAGCAACAAATGCCACTATGGGCCACCATTGATCTGGTCAACGCACACCCAACACCTTTAGCTTCTCTTCCATGGCTTCCTAAAGCTCATCGCCCCCCTACCATAGGTCCCTGTTTGGCTCATTCTCTCAAATTATGGGATGGGGTTAAATACTCAGCAGGCCTAATTTCCCCTCATCTCCCGTTACTCCGTCTCCTCCACTGTCCTTTATTTCAACCAGGTTGTGATAATCCGCTACAATTTAAGTGGTGGTCGGATAATGGCTTCATAGATATTCATTCATTTTTTACCCCAACCAAGATTATCTCTTTCGCGGCCTTACGTTCTTCACATGATATCCCCCTTAGGGAACATTACAGTTATTTGCAAATTAGACATTTTCTCAGACAATTTACAACATCCCATTCTACCCCCTTTGTCATGACACCATTTGAAAGCCTGTGTAGATCACGCCCCCAAACCTCGGGTTTAATTTCTCTAATATATACCGCAATAATTAATTCTAAGACAACACCATTGAGACCTTACCAACTCCAATGGGAGGCTGAGTTTGGGAAACAACTAGACCCGGAGGACTGGCATAGTATGACTACTGCGCTAAGTGTTCCAAGAATGTTCTCTTTTTAGAGAATGCGTATAAAGTCTTCTACAGATGGTATTATACTCCGGCTAAATTAGCAAGTTTCATCCCATCTTACTCCCCCCTATGTTTTCGCGGGTGCTCACAGGAGGGCACGATGGCGCATATTTGGTGGACCTGTCCCAGGGTCTGCAGACTATGGGTTAGAGTATATGCACTATTACGTAATCTTTTTAACACTAACATAAAGCGGGATCCTTTTGAAGCCCTTTTATGGAAACCAATTGTAGAACTTCTTCGTCCTGAACGTCAGCTAGCAGCACAGATCTTTACTGCAACTAAACTTACCATAGCAAGAGCCTGGAAAACCCCGAACCTTAGTTTTGAAGCAGTTAAAAATACCGTGAATGATATCATGGTAAATGAAAAACTTATGGCCATATTGCTGGACAAACACGATAAGTTCCTCAGGATATGGCAACCCTGGGTGACTTACAGTCGCCCATCAAGATTTGACCTAACGCTCCTCTCCTTATAATAAGCCTTCGTTCCACCCACCCCAGGGTCCTTCCTTCCCTTCCCTTCTCTTCTTTCTTCTCCCCTCCTTTTCTACTTTCAATTTCTTTCTCCTTCTCTTTATTCAGGCCCTCGGGCTTAACTCTACAATGATCAGAAAATTATCATAACAAACAATTTTATTGCATTCAGAGGTATTTCATCCTCTCTCAGGTTATTCCATTTAATCCGAATTTAATACTGGTTTTTTATAACTTTCTATTTTGCTTTTTTTATGTGTGTGTATGTATGTAGATGTGTATGTGTATATGTGTATCGGTGTATGTATGCGTATGTATGTATGTATGTATATGTGGGTGTGTGTGTATATATGTATGGGTATGTATGTGTGTGTATGTATGTATGTATGTATGTATGTATGTATGTATGTATGTATGTATGTATGTATATATATTTCTTCATCTAAAGTTATGTATTGCAACAACATTTCGCATTGTAACTTTTAGTTATCCATGTATGTCTGCAATCATATTATTACATACTGATATCATACCGTTATGTCAGAATACCAGTTAATTCACGATGTATCCATCTATCCACTGTTTTGTATTCTTTTTTTTTGTTGATATATATTTTCAATAAAACCTTTTGTACAAGAAATCTTGGGAGGAGCACCTGGTCGTGCCAGTATATGGTGAAATTATGTTCTTTCCACTTACGGAATATGTCCCCAACAGTGATCACTGGAACATTCAGAAGTTTAGAAATCCTGTAACGCATACCATCAGTATGTTTTGCAACAATAAGGTTTCAAAGGTCTTGAGAGAGCGCTTTGCTTTTACCCATCATAAGAGGTTTCTTGTGTGATACCTTGGTAATGAAACACCTTTTTATACGCCATAAGTTGAGACTGAACCAGCTGATATTAATTTGCACCGACAAGGGGCAGGATTAATTTCTAAATACTGATAGATTTCAGCTGGTGTCTTGGCTTTCCATGCCTTTTTACACCTCCCTTGCTTCAGGTGTTCAATACTTTTTCCCTGTGTCATTCCATTTTATTACACATAACTTCATTTCTGAACTTAAATTGTTTTTCAGTTGCTTTGCAAGTATGGATTGCATGGGTTGTTACCGACATGGGGTGAAAATTTCATGTTAATAGCACCTTTAGAAATATATTTACCTAGAAAAATGGTTGACATGTTCAATACTTACTTTACCCGATGTATGTTGCCTTGATAAAAATTATTTTATAAATGCTGTTGCTATAAATGCATCCTGAAATATATCAGTGGACCTGGCTATAAGTCAAAGCTAAGTTTAACACAAACCTTTACTGGAAAATCAATGGTGGCTGCCATTACCAATCTTTCTGAAGATGCTAGTTGTCCGAGTTCCCCGCCATCAGAATACACTTATCAGCACTGCAGACTTTAGCCTGTAGCAATGATCAAGAGAAAATTTTCCAGCAGGGCGGTTGTACAGATGTTATTTGGTGGATGGAATTCTGTTCAACCACAGTGCCCATACATGGATTGGTCCCTGATGAACTGGCCTTATTACCAGGCATCTATGAGCAACTTAAGATTGGCAGTCTTAATGAGACCTTTATCCGGTTTTTCTTTCTATCTCTTAACACAATGTTTTCCTCTCTTCTACTCTTTCCTTTGGGTGGCTGATGCCTCGCCTCCCCTCCTCTCCCGTGATTAATACAGGGCCAGAGTGTTTAGTTAAACCAAATGGAAACTAGATGTTCTCAAAGCCTAAATGGGTTGTTCTGAATTTATAATCTTTTAAGGAGACATTCACATGGGTGCTAAGGCCCACAGCATGCATGAGCTGCATGCACACAGCCTATGCAGAGCAAAGAAGAGGCAGCAGCTGTACAGACACACTCGCACATCTGAGATTGACAGAAATGCAGGGATGGCTGCACAGCCCCCAATGCACATTTTGTTCAGGGCCATGCACCTGTCCCTGCACGCCAGTTGCAAGTGGATGTGTTGAGTACACAGGCTGCCTGTATGCAGCACCATGATGATCTAGGTGCACACACATTTTATTTTATATTATATATATATATATATATATATATATATATATATATATATATATATATATATATATATATATATACATACATAGATATATATATATATACATACATAGATATACACACATACACATACTCGCACATATACACACATCTAGCATGCTGCGTGCCTCGACACCTGTGTGAATGAGCCCTAAAAAGGACATAGTTTACTAATATTGCAAAAGAAAATGTATAAAAATGCTTTTGTATAAAAAATACTTTGATAAAAAAAAATAAAAATATATATTACTTACTACAGTTAAAGAAACCTTGTCCCCAGATCCCATTCTCCTTTAAAGAAAATTGTAAATTTAGCTTGCAGAATTGATTGTGTTTGAAAGTCTTCCCTTGTGGTCAATATAAAGCAGACTGCTATCACATTGGATCTGATGGTAGTTGTCACTACATAAAATATACGAGTAATCCTTAGGTACAGTATTTCAGCCCTAGGTGGTTTCAATACCAGTGTATAAGTATGGTCTTTTAGGCCCCTTTGACATTTGTGCAACTTCTCCTGCGGCTTGGGACTGCAAAGTCGCATGACAAGTCGTACCCCATGATTCCCAATGAGTACCATTCATATCTGTGAGACTTCAAGTCCCATGACTTCAAAGTAGTCCTTGTATTATTACTTTGGTCTGACTTTGATGCGTGTTTAGGTCCATTGACCAAAAGTTTACACAAGCATTCCCTGAAATCATGGTAAAATTGCACAACTTTCAAGTCGCGGCAGTGTAAGGCCCCTTTCACACTACCACGATTTGAAAGTTGCGTGATTTTTCCGTGATTTCAGGGGATGCCAGTGTAAACTTGAGATCTATGGACCTCAACGTGCATCAAAGTCAGACCAAAGTAGTACAGGGACTACTTAGAAGTCGCACATATATGAATGGCACTCATTAGAAAGCATGGAGTACAACTTGTCATGCGACTTTGCAGTCCCAAATCGCAGGACAAGTCGCACAAGCGTGAACGGGGCCTCAGGCTGAATTCACACAGTGCAGTGACAGGCATTTTACTGCATCTTAAAATGAGCCCCTGCAAGAAAAAACAGAAAATAACTGCGTTCTGTGTGAATTGGCCCTTACTGCACCTCCCAGCAACATACTCCTGCTGTCAGCCAGAGTATAAATCCCAGTACACACCAGCCAAAAATAGGCTGGTTCAGCAGGAACCGGTCAACTTTTGGCCCATGTATAATGACCGGCTTCTGTTGAACAGGCATGCTGGAAAACCAGCATTCACTAAGTATTCGCAGCCAATGGCTGCAAGCACTGAACAGTGTATTCTGGTGAAATACAATGTCTCAGTGGGAGAGATCCCTGCATCAACCTCGCTTGTGTTGATGCAGGGATCTGTCTGGTTATTTTTGTCCAACCCACTGCTTGAACAAAATAAACTGTGTGTGTGTACCCATTCTAAGACAACAGGATGCTTGAGGTAGGCCATACGTTATGCAACCACTGTTTGAAGGAAAGAATATTGCTTTATTCCCCCATCAAAAGTCAGCGTTGATGGGGAATTCCCAGCCATCAGAATACAATGAATGAAAAAAAACCTGGCAGGCTTGTTGTATTCAAGTCGATCAAAAAGATCAACTTCAGTACAACCAGCCTGACCATAGATGGATCAAAATTTGTCTGTTTCATGCTGAACTGGCCAAAATTCGATCAGTCTAAGACTGGCTTTACAGGCAGCCACACAGCAGTAACATAGGAGCAGGAGGGGGAGAGCAAAAGCAGCAAATAGATCCCTCTCTGTGCCAGCCCTGACACTCCCAGAAGTCTCAGATCCAGAAGACAGATACACCACTGTGATTATTAAGGTCAAATCATTCTAAAGAAAGAAAAAAAATGTGGAAACAAGAGATATTACATGATGAACATATTATGATCTAATACTGCAACCATTTAAAATAGAATTTAAGATCTGATGGCAGGGTCTCCTAAAGACTGGCATCTCCAACCACCAAATACCTTGGTTTGGTTACTGCGGATCATAGGTTTCTTGCTTGTCGCTTTTGCATTTTCTTTTACTAAAACCATATCTAAAACATTGGTACTTTTTTAATCATACAATGTATACAATAGTTCATTGCACATGCCTCAAAACCCAATAAATAAATTGAACCATAAGACTGGCATCTATTTCCTGCTTGGATAGTTCTTTACAGTAACTATTGTTAAAGAAAATAGTGTACTTTTGCAGAGAAGAATGCACTTACTCTCTGAAAGGAAAGAGGTTCATCTGAGCTGCTTGCATCATTGACCAAATGTAAAAGACTGAAAGTCAAATAATATGCCTGAAAGAAACAAAACGTGAAAAAACATAATATAAGATTTGTATGCTTACTATGAAATCTTTTTCTTAAAGTCCATTGAGGGACAAATGATTGTAGAATAGTCCATGACATATGGGTTATACTATAAAAATAAAAAAGGTTTTTGGATTGAATCACATTTTGGGCATTATTTAGTTTTTTATTCATATAGGTGTCTGAAAGATTTTTTGTGGCACTTTGAGTATTTGACTGCACATTCACATATATGAAAGATGTGGGTTATACTGGCAACTAGAGGTGGTTTGAAAAAAAAAAAAAAAAATTGTTAAGCTAGTACCTGTAAAACCCCCATCTCCAACAGCCATGTCCCGGTTTAGTGAGCAAGCAGTACATAAAGCTAATACCAGAGGGGCAGGACCCAAAGATTTTTTGTACTCACCATAAAAAATATCTGCGTTCAATGAAGGACGCAGCCAGATCTTTAGATGGTGACCAATAGGTTATTATGCCACCTGCAGGAGTAGGATGCTAGGTTAAAAAAAACAACAAAAAAAAACACCCTAGTGACTCCTTCCGATGGCTACTAAACCACTCCATCTGCAACACACAGCTCAGTTAGTATTTTTAATGTGTGTACAAAAAATAAATAAAAAATAAAAAATCTAATTTTCTCTTAAATCATTGTCTGCAAAACGTTGCAGGCGAAACTAGCATCTATAGAAGCAGCATCAACTCTGCAAAACTTAGTGAAAATGGACAGAAAACCATCTAGCCGCCTTGCAAACCTAAGAAGGCACAGTGATAAAAAGCCCAGGATATGCTCAAAGCCCTGGTCAAATGAGCAGGAACGGGAAATCACAAACCGGAACCACAGTCTGACAAGTCCACTTGGAAATGGCCATATGTCCCTTTCTAGGACCATCTGCAACTACAAACAAGGAATCCATCTTCTGTATGACACCTCACTATCTTAGGATAGGACGAATTAGGAAACAGAGAATGCAAAACAATGTTATCATTCAAACTAAATGCTTATGCAACTTTCAGCAGGAAAGACAACTTGGACTTGGTTTTGTCAACTTGTTTTGTCTGGACCCGATGGCCTGGGAGCGCAGTAAAGACTGCCTTGATGAGGTACCGGATACTGGAGCAGCAGAACCTCTAATGACTAATTTCACAATGACTGGAAAGCGCCAATGGCAGACATGTAAAGGAGGGGCACAGGGGAAGTAACCACACCGTTACTATTCTGGTGAGTTGTGTAAGGGCTTGCCCAAGTAGCTCTAAGGAAATAGCCATAAACGTAAGCCCGAAAGCTGTACTAGAAAATTAGTTTCTAGAGTCATGGCATATGCTTCACATATGCTTCACAATAGCTGTGGACATTGAAAAAAAAAAAAAAAAACACTCTGCAGCTAATTGACCCAGTACAAAATGTCTGGACAGCACCACTGGCAGAGCTGAAAGTCCAGCTTATTCACTGAGTTTTTAGAGACCGAGTCACAGCCTAAACTGTGCCATTGCCCTCAACTCAGAGAGAGCTATGTGGCTAACAGTACCCAAAGTCCTAGGAAGCACCACTGGCAGAGCCCAGCAGGGTCCAGGCATGGCCTCTAAGGCAGTGCCGAGCGTTAGCAGACACGGATAGCAGTTATAAAGAGAACAGCCCAAACAGTGCATTTCTGGTCTTGAAGTTATCAAAACATAAAATATCTACAATAAAATAAACTACCTAAAGAAAATGAAATGTATGCAAAAAAAAAAAACCACTAGCAAAAAACTGAGGCATAATGGTTTAAAGTGGGGTTTTGGGGGGCTGACCTAATGTTTTTCGTCTTTCAGTGTCCAAACCTTCTGTAGGTGGCAGTGTAACCCATGCCATAGGCTATCATTTGTCCCTCCATAGACAAAAAAGAAAAATGTAGTTTTAAGATTATAAGATGCTTGGGACTTGTAATGGTAATTTTCACACCTGAGGGACTCAACTGTTGTCCAGTCACCCGAATATAACAAGGCAAGTTAAACAATTCCTACCACTCTTGGTAAGTCTTATGCTGGCCACACACGGTTAGAAAATCGTTCCTCAAAAACAATCTGAATTTTAAAAAAATCTGTCGAACGTGCATGCGATAACACCATTATTGTATCAATAGATGTCGCACAATTATCAACATATTATCGATCGATGACAACAGTACATTTTTTCTCGATCGATTATACGATCAGCGTAAATGATGTAACGAATATTTGACCGTTGAGAATCCTCCCACTGTAACATGTCATATCGTTGCAGTCAGTGGCGGCCCGTCCATGGCGGCCCCTTTAAGAACAAAAAAAAAAAAAAGTTCTTTAACAAAGTGCACTGTGGCGCCGGACGCCAGTGCACTATGGGAAGCGCCACGTCAATGCAATCACGAGATTGCAGACGCGGCGCTTCATTTGCGGGCTTTTAACCCGCCTTGTGGCGCAAACGAAAACGCCGATTAGCTTCCGCTCGTAGAATCAGTGTGATTCTATGGGCGGGAGCTTTTCAAATCTTGAGGTCACTTCCGGCTTTCGTGAAGAAGACGAGAGCCGGAAGGGATGTCGGCAGCTCCGTTCTTCGGCTGAGCGGAGCTGCAGGAGGAAGGTAAGAGCCATATGAGGGATGGGTTGCTGTCTGGCAAGCAGGGTGAGCTCCAGCACAGCACAGCTGCATGTATCTGTCCCTCTCTTCCCCATTTCCCCCCCCCTCCCTCCTGTCTCACTACACAAGGACTGAAGACACCTATACACAGACAGAGGGGGAGGGGGAGGAGAATGGACACATACACAGGACGTGAGGGGCAAGTTATCAAAGAAAGATACAGTGATTTGGGGGGCTGGGTGAGGATGCTTTATGTGCTAGGGGCCACTTTGGGAGCAGAGAGGATTTGTGCTAGAAGGGGGGTTGAATATAAAATTAGACCCCCCCAGCACAAACCCTCTCTGCTCCCAAAGTGGCCCCTAGCACATAAAGCATCCTCTCCCAGCCCCCCAAATCACTGTGATTATCTTTCTTTGATAACTTGCCCCTCTTCCCCCTTGTTCAAAGAGATGCTGGCTGCTATTAAGGAGACAATCATGGTTTCTGGGATCAGTGGACACAGTGGCTGCGTTTTTGATGACACAGTGGCTGCGTTTTTGATGACACAGTGGCTGCGTTTTTGATGACACAGTGGCTGCGTTTTTGATGACACAGTGGCTGCGTTTTTGATGACACAGTGGCTGCGTTTTTGATGACACAGTGGCTGCGTTTTTGATGACACAGTGGCTGCGTTTTTGATGACACAGTGGCTGCGTTTTTGATGACACAGTGGCTGCGTTTTTGATGACACAGTGGCTGCGTTTTTGATGACACAGTGGCTGCGTTTTTGATGACACAGTGGCTGCGTTTTTGATGACACAGTGGCTGCGTTTTTGATGACACAGTGGCTGCGTTTTTGATGACACAGTGGCTGCGTTTTTGATGACACAGTGGCTGCGTTTTTGATGACAGTGGCTGTGATTGTTTTTTTTTTCAGAATTTTTCAGTTTGTTTGCGCTCCCCCAAAAATTTTGAGCACCAGCCGCCACTGGTTGCAGTGCTACATTCGTTGGAGGTGTTACATTCTGTTGTTATAGTCGTGGATTGTGGTCCAGCTATGGGTGCTCAGAGGCAGAGGAAGATGGCAATTGTTATGCTGGCAATAATGGCACTGGATAAGGAGGCATCAAGAAAGAATTTTCTGTTTGTTGCTTGTTGAATTGACTTCCGGGGTTACATTTTAAAACACGCATGCACTGTCTATTTTTTTTAACTAGTTTTGATTGATTACACTACTAATCTTTCAAAAAACAATCGTTTTGGTGAAGAAAAATCCAACATTGCTGTTAGTTTTTCCCATTAAAATTGCCATTTCGACATTCGAAATTAGTCCACTAACGTTTTGAAAGTCGAACGATCAATCGTTTTAAAAGCTTTTTCCAAACTATTTTCTAGCTGTGTATGGCCAGCATTAGTTTAGTTGCTTTTGTACATTGAAGCGTAGAGTTTTCAGTTTTTGGAAAAGAAGCAAAATGAATAGGTTGTTTGGGAGACCTGGGCAGGATGAGAGTGATGAACAGTAAAAATTAAAAAAATATCTAGCTTTTGTCAGATATATTCATCCAGCATGTAGTGTTCACCAAATTATACCCACCAATTTAACCATTTCCCAAAAGAAAGCCCCAGTTAGAAATGTGTTGGAGTCCTTAACCACTTGATCCCCAGAAGATTTACCCCTCTTTGTGACCAGGCCATTGTTTTTTTTCCTATACAGCACGGTTACTTTAACTGACAATTGTGCAGTCATGCAACGCTGTACCCAAATACAATTTATGCCATTTTTTTCCCAGAAATAAAGCTTTCTTTTGGTGGTATTTGATCAACACTGCCTTTATTATTTTTTGCGCTATAAACAAAAAAAGTGAAAATTTGGAAGAAAAAAAAAAATATATATATATTTTTACATTCAGTTGTAAAACATAGCCAATATTTTTTTTGTTTACAAAATGGAATTTCTTCATAATTTTAGACAAACATGTATTCTGCTACATGGTTTTGGTAACAAAAAAAACAAAACAAAAAAAAAGCATTGATTGGTCTACGTGACCGTTATAGCGTCTACAAACTATGGTATACATTTATGGATTTTTTTTTTTTACCTGTATTTATTTTTTTAATACTAGTAATGGCAGCGATCAGCAACGTATAGGAGGACTGAGATATTGCAGCAGACAATCGTACACTAATGCCCCGTACACGCGGTCGGATTTTCCGACGGAAAATGTGTGATAGGACCTTGTTGTCGGAAATTCCGACCATGTGTAGGCTCCATCACACATTTTCCATCGGATTTTCTGACACACAAAGTTTGAAAGCAGGATATAAAATTTTCCGACAACAAAATCCGTTGTCGGAAATTCCGATCGTGTGTACACAAATCCGACGGACAAAGTGCCACGCATACTCAGAATAAATAAAGAGATGAAAGCTATTGGCCACTGCCCCGTTTATAGTCCCAACGTACGTGTTTTATGTCACCGCGTTCAGAACGATCGGATTTTCCGACAACTTTGTGTGACCGTGTGTATGCAGGACAAGTTTGAGCCAACATCCGTCGGAAAAAATCCTAGGATTTTGTTGTCGGAATGTCCGAACAAAGTCCGACTGTGTGTACGCCCTATAACACTTGACGGTAACAAGTGAAACGAATACATGGTCAGTGCTAAAAATATGCATGGTCACTGTACGAATGACACTGGCTGGGGAGGGGTTAAACATCTAGGGCGATCAATGGGATACTTGTGTGCCTAGCCAGTGCTATTGTATACTATGTTAGGTGCTTTTACTAAGGGAAAAGATGGATTTGTTCCCTGCTTTGCAGGAACACAAAATCCATTCTTTCCCCTTGAAAGAACGAAGATCTGCCTTGTTTACATCTCAGGTCTGTGTGTTTTACTGACGATCGGCGGGTGCCAGCGGACATCCAGTACCCGGCACCCGCAGTTTGGCTTCTGCAGTGAGTAATCACACCAAAACTGGAAGTGACAGGAAATCCCTAAAAAATTAAGGAAATTCCTTGGGGGCCCCCAGGTCACCAGAATTAGTGTCCCCATTGGAAGATTTCCCCTCTATTACTTTTCTGGGGACAACCCAAAACTTGGGTTTTTTGTTTACTACAACTTGCTATAACAGTAAACAGGACAGATAGATTGGGTGAATGTCCTTAACGGGGACACAGACAACAATAAAAACTGACAGGGGTTGTAATCCATCTCCCCTCTATCCAAAACGAAATATAAGATTTTGCCTTTTCCTGTTAAAAAAAAATAAAATAAAAAGTTTTGCCTTAAGTTATATTTTAGTAAAAAACGTATAACATTCTGCTTACCAAAATGTGCAATATATGCTACATTCAAGGCAGGTGATACCGTACAGTGTCCAGTGTGTTGATGTCAGCTCTCAACCCTCAAATAGCTGTCATAGCTGATCACGTGCCGCATGGTAACTGCATATCTAACAGACTCAAGACAGTGGCGACTTCTGCAGCAAAAGGACTGTTTAGGTGCGCTTTATACAGCACTCTGGCCGTAGACATGGCACAACTTCACTAATATCCAAATGACATGCGATTTCTATAAATAGGTCCCAGCTTTCCAACAGAAATTACAGCTTCTCCTACTATAGAAATATAACTATAAAATACCTCCTGATCCAAGTCCAGGAATGTCTTTGCTTCATTTTCTGGAAGTGACTGCATTTTCTTCACCAGAGACGATGGCTTCATTTGGGACAAATACGTACACAACAGCAGCATCTGATAAGCAAACATGAACCACTGAGTACATCTCAATATGCCACAAGAAATCCCTACCAAAAACCATAAAACTATAAAAGATATATATAAAAAAAAAAAACAGCATGTACAAACCCGAGACACATAATCCAGAGGTATATCTGTACAGTGTCCATTCTGGATATTCGATATGAAAATAAGGCTGACGTGTCTTCTTAGTTCTCTGATGTGAAGAAAAAAAAAATGGATAAGATACACAACATCTCTTTTAAAGTATCTGATTATTAAATGATCAGTTGCTCAGCTTACAGCTGTTGCATTTACTGGTCAGGTCAAAGGCAACATACTATATTAATTTGTATTATTTTTTTTTACATGTTATAGTGTTTCAAAACAAGCAAAACACAATGCACATTTGTGTGGTCATGGTAAATATACACGCCCAGGTTTTTGTTAACAAATTATCTGTTTTTCTTTCCAACACTTCCAACAATTTGTTATCATATCAAGAAAACTCTGATACGCAAACATTTTTCTTCTGGTTACCTGCACGTCCACTAGGATGGGTATTTTATATAGTACATGATAGCAGAACTAAAACACTCTCAATCGACAATAACTATTTTTATTAGTAAATCGATAGGAAGGTAGATTATATTTTTTCTCATTTAACTTTTTTTTTTTTTTACATTTTTTCAATTGCTTTCTGGTTTCTGGCCTCAGCCAAACTGACATCATACATCCCAGAAGTCTTCAAGGGCATTTTTTTTCTTTTATCAGGAAAAGAGCAGGAGGAGTTTTCTCAGCTAAGCATGCCCTCTACCTGCATACCCAAGCTAAGGGCAGATGGATTCCAGGAAGTAAATTCACTTTAATGACTTTCCCAATAGCAGCTTATACTTACTTTCACTTCTTTTGCATATCTTTTGCACTTTGGAGTTTACAGAAAACTGGAGACTAGCTCCCCATTTGAATGTAATAATTCTGGATAAATGATTTAGGGCAGATGCATGAATCATCTGCCCTTACCTAATATGGCTGTAATAGGAACAAAACAAAAAGGAGGGACCAATGACACATCTAATTTAGCACAGGTCAAAACGAGTTAATAATTGGCTTGTCTTTTGCCCACTCGAATAAAGACCTGTTTACATCTTTAGCCCTGATTAGAAACAATAGGTTCAACACTCAGGGGGTGGTTGTCCTCTAAACTGAAGGGTTAAACATGAAAAAAACGGAAAGAATCCAGCAGCAGTTCATCAACGAGGACAGACCGATGTATGCTAAATATCTTTATTGATTATCCCAATAATATACATAATATAACATAATATAACAACTACACCCACCTCCAAGACATGATTAAAAATAAGACAGACGTCTTAATGGGACACGGGTGGCCACCAACCCGATACAAACACCTCACACTCGTCATACACACAGACAGACAGACATCTTGGACCCGGGTCTAACACAGAGGCATGAATAGTCAGTGAAAATTAAACAGGTATGCCAGTGGTAAGATAGAGGCACACAGGCATGCTTCCAGGAGGGTTGTCTGAAAAGTGCTTGTGCTTAGGGGAAGACGAGAGTTCCCTTGATGTGATAGCTGAGGGTATGATGGCTCTGAAACAGCAATACAAACAGCGATATAGTTGACAGTGGGGATTGAAGGCAGATAGCAATTCAGGCTGATATCTCACAAGGAAAACAAACGTACTGAGCTATACAGGATAGGACTCCTCAATATCGGAGTGCAAAGCAGCTCACCGTTTGACGTCTTGTGCAAAAATGCTAGGGTGGTGTTTTTCAAAGCCCTTGCTTTAGATGTTAAAGAGTTTGCTTTGAATATCATATCAAATACAGTTTAGTAGTTCTTTAAATTCAGATATAAAAAAAATACCTATACACAATAGCGATGTTTTAAATACATATAGTATATTCTTTAAAGCAGATCTTCACCCCCCCCCCCCCGCCCCCATTCCTCCCATTTGTTTTTAAAACCCTGATTACCTTGTTGCAGGTTTTGCAAAGGTCACATAGTCACCTACCCAGTTGATCCAGGGTTGTCCTGCCGAACCCTCTTCTCTTCTGCCACTGATCGGGTCCGCAGCACTGCCATGTTCTTTGTGACATCATTGTGAGACTGACGGCTCATCCGGGCTCTGCTGGCAGCCTCCTGATGAACTGCTGCTAGGCCTGACCCCCTCCCTTTGTGAAAAAAGGACTTTGCCTTCTAGGATATGTGACGTGCATATCCCAGTTAACGTCATTCGCATAGGCGAGTGATGTGCATTGCGGGGGGGCGGCCCAAAGTCTTTTCCCAACATAAATAACCATCTAAAAAAAGTGGGCCATTTGTGCAGAGGAAGGGAGGAGGGGTGGAGAGATGGGAAGTTCAATTTGAGGGAGAAAATCGACTTTATTACTTTAAGGGTCATTAACCCAGAACAAGCATGCAGCAAGTGTAGTTTTTTTCAAAGAGTAAATGTACAAGGAAGGGTTTCCAACATAAATCGGGGAATACCAGAATCCCTTCATTAAGAATTCTATAACACAAAACAATTTTTAAACATGGGATCTTTAAAAAGTACTACAGACGTCAATAAATCATAGCGACAATGAGGACTACTGATGCTCTAGCTAGTGTTTTATATTCCATAGGATAGAGGGAGCTACGTGGATATAAAAAAACACTAGTTTGAGCATCAGCAGACGGCATCAATATCACTTTGGAGATGCAGGAGAATACAGGAGAAATAGGATTTTTACACAAAGTGTTATGATCTCCATGTATAGATGGGGGACTGCTTGTCTTAAGATGGATGCTTAATTATACAGATGAAGTCTGTGCATCCCAAATAAATGTCTAAACATAATCTGGCACCTTCTAGTCTTTTGAAATAATTAATATACTCAGGACATCAATCCTCCTTTCTGCTAAAACAAATGTATTATTGGTGTTCAATACTCTCTGATATTATGGACAACATCAGAATTGGGGCAGGAACCTCTGATCTCCCATGGCTTCAGTTTCTGGCTGGATTATTGCGTGCACAGATGGCACAAATGGTTTTAATGGCGCTGACAACTATCATCTTCCTAAATTCCTGAAGAAGTTTCCAATGCTCGGGTGTGGGGTACAGGAAATGTAGAAATAGTATATTGGATATTCATTACCAATTTGCAAATGTTTTGTATGCATTTATGGTATTTTAATAAGAGTAAAATAAAATACGATTAATTTTAATGAAGTACTTTTAAAAGTCCTATATTAAAAAAATGGTGTGTAGATCTGCATGCCAAGCATGAAAAACAGGAAACTTGCATTGTTGGATGTGGTCTGTAATGGTGAACTGCTTATTTCTCTCAGTACATCCTTCCTTGAGGGGAAATCTGAGCCCTTCAAAAATACAGTGGAGAGCAGTGGTGAAAGATGTTATGGCAAGCTATTGTTTTGAGACAAAACTTCAATCCTTTGTCTGAAACCAAGCTTCTTCCCTTCCCACTTCTTGGTGACTGATATCAATATCTTTGTAAGGAAGGAAGGCACAATACCATACACTTAGGCTCGATTCACATATATGCATGTTGCTTTTGAGTGTTTCTGCAGTGCTTTTTTGTAGTGCTTGCCGCGTTTTGCATTTTGCGTATTTTTTTTTTTACACTGTACAGGGGGTCCCCTAGTTACAAACATCCGACTTACAAACGACTCCTACTTACAAACGGAGGGAGACAACAGGAAGTGAGAGGAAATCTACCCCTAGGAAGGGAAATTCACTCCTGTAAGATCTATTATGGGGAAAAGGAACCTCCACTGATGCTTTATCACCAAGGCTTGTTTCCACAACAACCCAAAATTTTCAAAATCCAATTGTCATTGGGACAGAAAGTGAGGTGAAATCTTCTGAAGAGGAGCACAGACAGCAAAACAAATGTTAAATGGGTGATAACCCTTCCCTATGCTATCCAAAAAGCTTAAAAATAGTTTTTTTGGCTGGAGCTACACTTAAAAAATGTACCTGTTCCGACTTACAGATTCAACTTAAGAACAAACCTACAGTCCCTAACTTGTTTGTAACCCGGGGACCCCCTGTATGTAGCTGGTTGCTAAGGAGGGGCCAGGAAGCCGGCTGCTACGTCCTTAACAACCAATGAGTCATCAGTTGTCAGCAGGCTTCCCGCTGAATGTAAAAAAGGAGAAAAAAAAACAAAAAAACAAAAAACAAAACCAGCATGGGGTCCCCCCCCATGGTCCATACCAGGCCCTTGGGTCTAGTATGGATTTGGAGGGGACCCCTGTGCCAGAATTTAAAAAAAATATGGTGTGGGGGGTCCCCCCAAAATCCCCACCAGACCCTTATCCTTCTCCCCCTTCTTTTTCCGCTCTTCTTCTGTCTTCTTCTTCCTCTGCCACCACCGATGACCCTCCTCCGATGCTGCATCCCGCTGATCTGTCGGCGCCAATGTCCTGCACTTCTTAAATATCTATGGGGCGTGGCAATCAGGTTACGACATTCGGAGGCCATGCCCCCTTGTGACATCACCGCCCATGCATGATGGGTCTGTGATGTCACAAGGGGGCATGGCTTCCGCATGATGTAATCCGATTGCCACACCCCCATCGTTATTTAAGAAGTGCAGGACATCGGCGCCGACAGATCACCGGGATGCAGCATCGGAGGAGGGTCATCGGTGGTGGCAGAAGAAGAAGAATACCAGACAAAGAAGGCAGAAGAAGAGCGGAAAAAGAAGGGGGAGAAGGATAAGGGTCTGGTGTGGAGATCAGCGGGACGCAGCATCGGAGGGGGGTCGTCGGCTGGAGCGACGACAGAGGAAGAAGAACACTAGACAAAGAAGACAGAAGAAGAAAGAAAGAAGAAAAAGAAAGAAAGAAAGAAAGTAGGGAAAGAAGAGAAAGAAGAGAAAGAAAAGAAAGAAAGCAAGATTTTTAATAAAAGACTTGTCAAAAAGTGTCTACTGTATTTAACACAACACTACTTTTTTTAGTGAATGGGTAGGGGTACAATGTATCCCCTACTCATTCACATGGGGGGGGTCCAGGATCTGGAGGCCCCCTTGTTAAAGGAGGCTTCCAGATTCCGATAAACCCCCCGCAAGCGCTGACAACCACCAGGCAAGGGTTGTCAGGAAGAGGCCCTTGTCCCCATCAACATGGGGGGCAAGGTGAGGGGGGCGCAGAGCCCCTGTCCCAAAGCACCCATCCCCCCCCCCCGTTGAGGGCATGAGGCCTGGTATGGTTCAGGAGGGGGGCGCTCGCTCATCCCCTCCCTTTCCTGACCTGCCCAGCTGCATGTTCGGATAAGGGTCTGGTATGGATTTTGGGGGGACCCCCACGCCATTTTTTTTTTAAATTGTGGCATGGGGGTCCCCTCCGAACCCATACTAGACCCAAAGGTCTGGTATGGACCTGGGGGGGACCCCCACGCTGTTTTTTTTCACAATTTTTTTTTTTTAGCCAGCATTTTTTTTTTACATTCAGCGGGAAGCCAGCTGACAGCTGATGGCTCACCATTGTTATGGACGCGGCGGCCGGCTTCCCGACCCTCTCCTTAGCAACCAGCTATATACAGTGTAAAAAAAAAGAAATAAAAAAAAAAAAAAAAGGAAATTGTGGCAAAAACACGGTACTTGCGTTTTGGATGCGGGTCCATTGAATTCTTTACATGCAAAACGCTGCATTTTGCAGAAAAAAGTCCCTGATTCTTTCCAAAAACGCAGAGGCACAAAAATGCATTGATGTGAACATGTTCCACAGGAACCCATGTTAAAAAATGTCCCTGTTTTTCTGCAAAATGCATCAAAAAACGCATTAGTGTGAATCAAGCCTTAAGCCAGTACTAGACTGTTCAATTCTCAGCCCGTTCAGCAGAGACGGGAGAGCACAATAGCTCTGCGGGATGGATTCCCCCATCAACGCAGTCAGTCGATTAAAATGTATTACTATCAAGACTGGTATATGAAAAAATTAAGTGCTCTAAATGAATGGCTGCAACAATACACTTCTGGAATGTTCAATGCCTGATTTTTGAAATTGTGCATCATGCATCTAGCATGGTCATACAATAGAAACCCATAGTTGCGGGAAAGAAAATCACATCTATGGCCTGCTTTAAAATGTAGGTCTCCACACAAAGCTGGAAAACCAAGCCCTTTAGCAAAAAGCTTGATTTTAATATATTACTTGAGTTATATTAAAGAAATATAGTTATCTCAGAAAGTTACCTGCCACGAAGCTCAAAGGTAGGAACAAGCTGTAGCAGCTTTAGGAAATTATGATGGTGATCGGAAAGTTCGCTCATAGCAAAGCACAGTTCCGGCATCTTGGAGACAAACAAAAGATCAGTGAATTTTATATAGCAGAATGGCTTCAGAGAATTGATTATTTAAATGTGCTATATTTACTTACAATAGTTACCCAGTCCTTGATGTTTTGAAGAAGATTTGCAATGAGACAATGCAAGTCCATCACAGGAATGTCTTTTATTTCTTTTTCCAGATGTATTTTTAAAAGCATCACCAAAAGTGCAAGGATTTCCAGGTCATGATAGCTCTCCCTGTAGACTGCTGTACACAAGCTTAAGAACTGTGAAGAAACATACAGAACTGTAAAAATACTGATTATGCATCAAAAAATGTAATTGCATTCCTGATCTTAAAGTACAACTCCACATTATTTCCACTCCTGAAGGTACTATTGTAAACTATATTGTTTTGCTCTGTTATGTTATGCCATTTCATTATATACGGGTAAAATATACCTCCCCTTTCCTTACTCCTGTTTGGCTTTTGCTTTTGTTAAGCACTATGAATCAGGACTACTGAGCTCTATGTTATAAAGTACATGCTTTTTTTTCTTGTACTGTAAAAATTCAACAAATATAAAAAATAAAAAAATAAAAGTACAACTCCAGACAAAGCTATAAATACGCAGTGCCGATACATTCAAGTTTCCCATTTTACCTGACAAAGGATTTGCAGTTTTGAGCAGCCAATCTTATGTCACACTTACCCGCCCTCCGCTTTAATGTACTTCTTTTGCAGAAATAAAACAGAATTCCAATTATTCTACACACGCTTACCTCAGTCTTCATGGATGTTTAAAAAAAACTTCTCCCTTACTTCCTGGACAGACTAGATCATGACACAGGAAGGAGTTGACTAGCTGTCCTCATACCAGCACGCACACATTTCACACACACCCTGCATCATCTACCCTGCTACCTACCACCCAGTTCCAGGTGCACGTTTTTTTAAATTAAATGCAATCAGTGATCACGGTTTTCACTAAATACAGAGGCATCAAAATATTTTTCTACCTTAACTTTTCTCTTGCATAGATCCTTCAAGGGGCAGAGTGTGCTGAATGATCAGATAGCCCATGCGAATAGAGCTGTGGTATTGAAAATAGGAGAAGTGTGTTCTGGGTTCTGTAAAGCTTATCATATACTATACAATCTGATTTTACAATCTCCTTTAGATCTACCATCGACTATGTAGTGCAAGGGCCTGTCAGATTGGATACAAAGTGACTGGATATATGGTCTATCCAGTCTGACGTCACGCAGAGGCGCACACCACACGAAGATTGCGCTAACAAACACTGTCTGACGGCTTGATACCCATGTTATGAGGATTCTTTTATTCTTTTGCTATGTATAGTTTGGTGCATTCGCAGCACCTGTAAAATTATTTTTTTTACTGTAGAAACGATTAATAAAAAAACTGATGTTTTAAAAAAGCATAAGCACTATGTTTAGCTTTCTCTTTTGCAATATGGATAAGTGGAGTTAACCATACTGAGAGGCGGATATAAACCCAGAGGCAACCACAAGGGAGTTAAAGTGGAGTTCCACCCACTTTTACAACTCTTCAGCATCCCTCACTAAACTGTGCACTGTAAACAAATTGGATATTTTTTTATTTTTTTTCTCAGCACCTACTGTATATCTGCTGTATTCATTTTTCACTTCCTCCTCCCTGGCCGCGGCCCATCGCATCATTTCCTGTTTGCAATGCCTTCTGGGAAGGGGCGGCAACTTCCTCTGAAACTGCCGTTGCTATGGAAACCTGACCTGAAACCTATTACATTGCTTGTGCTGCACTGAGCATGTGGGGCGGCAACTTCCTCTGAAACTGCCATTGCTATGGAAACCTGACATGTAACCTATTACACTGCTTGTGCTGCACTGAGCATGTGCGAGATCTGCAAGGATGAGATCCAGGAAGAAATACAGTCTGGCTTCAGATGCTCACACTTAAGATGGCCACGTCCTGCTGTAAGTTTATAAAATAACAAACTACTGCTATAAACTAACAAAACAGACCTTAGTTTACAGACTAACTTTACTAGAATACATTAAGCTTGTGTATTATAGGGGTATTTTCATTTAAAAAGTATAATTTCGGCCGCAACACTACTTTAACATCATCCCAGACCCCCAAAGCAGGAAACAACGCATATAGGCCATTTTTTGATGTTGTCCCCTAGATGAGGGCACATCGGGTGAGGGCATAATCACTACTGCATGCTGTATATTGGAGCACATAGAGGTAGACACTACTCTAGCAGATGCATGTGTGAATAGATCAATGAGGTTTCTCCACTGCTGCAAGTGGGGTTGTATGCAAGCCTTTATACATCACAAGTATATAATCTTTAAGCAGATGCATGTCTGAATATACAAAGTGTTGTCACTATTGAAAGTGGAGGTGTATGCAAAACACCCATACATCAAAGGACATTTTTAAGGACTATTATTGTTTACAGCACGTTTTTGTTTATTAATCCTCATTTGTAATATTGGTGTCCAATATGGCAAGGCAGGTTTAAAGAGACAGCAACACTGATTTTTGTTGAAGGAAGGCGACACCATTATTCTTTATAATAGTGTTCAGGTACAGATTCCTCTCCAGCAAAAACTGTCACAAACAGCAGTTTCTCTCCCACAGAAGATATACAGCTGTGTGTCTAGGCATACTCAGTATGGCAGGAAGTGCTCTGCTATTTTACAAGAGGCATTCAAGATGAGAAAAAAATCGTTTTCAGGGTACTGTCTAGGTACAATTATCAAGAAGAAACAAAAGTATTTTTTGGTTAAGGCTTTTCATTTGGCCATGAGCCATAACTTCTTTTGGCATTATAAATAGTACTTTAGACAGAAGAAAGGCGTGGCCATGGGGGCCAAGTATGCCCCCTCAGTGGCCAACTTGTTCATGAGCCACTGGGAGAAAGCCATTTTTAACAACACTGCACCTCATTTAAAATTCTATAAACATAATATAGAGAACATAATTATATGGGCAGGCACACAGGATTATTTTCTGCAGTTTCTGACTGAAATTGGGAATAATAGATACGGTATTTCCTTCACAGCAACATTTGACCAACAATATGTTAATTTCTTGGATCTCATAATATTTAGGGAGAATTATCAATTGTTTACTAAAACTCATTTTAAAAGAGGAACTTGAATGAGAACACCACACCAGAGAAGCCCTTACGAGGATCTATTTCTGGCCCGTAAACTGATAATGCTGATTATCTGATAATGCTACATTGGAAGTCTGAATGGAAAAAGTTATTTACCAGCATAGGGGAGTGCACCAGAAAATTTTAGCAGCTATGGGGCCCGTGGTTGGAGACACCGGGGCTCGCCCAGGGGGATCTGATCATGGACAGACTTCTGGGATTAAACGTGGGATAATGTAGACACCTTGATACATAGCGGATGGAATATAAGTAGGAGGCAGAGTTACTTACACTCCTGTTGCACGGTGAGGAAGGCTATGGATTTAAGCTGTGCGCTCTATGAAGATGGTGGCTGCGATAAATATGTAATGTTCCCAATGGATATTGGACTGTATATATGGTGCATAAGAACTACTGTCAATTTTTGGACTGTATGCACTCAATCTAAAATAAAAATATTTTTTTTGGCTAAAAAATTTTTAAAAATTTTTAAAGCGGAGGTCCGCAAAAAAATAAATAAATAAATAAAAGCCAGCAGCTACACATACTGCAGCTGCTGGCTTTTAATAATAGGACACTTACCTGTCCTGGAGTCCAGCGATGTCAGCACCATTGCTGGTAAGGGTACCTGGCAGTGTAGCCTTACGGCTTTACGCCGGGAACCCACTGTGCATGCGCGAGGCCCCACACCTCTCTCCTACTGGCCCGGTGACAGGGGGAGGAGAAGGAAGACCCGTGGTGACATCATGGGCCACAGCGCAGACTCCTGGAAGAAGGAACAGGATACCTGTCAAACACCTGTTCCCCCTCACCCCCGAAAGGTGTCAATTGTGGCACTGGAGGGGGATAGGAGACAAATGAGCGAAAGTTCCACTTTTGGGTGGAACTCCGCTTTAAGGAAGTGGACAGAAATGGCTACATCCCACGGGGAAGTTGCCACCATCCTAGATGGTTGAGTGCATCTGCCAAAAGCCAATTCATGAGAGTAAAATGCAATTGCGTCAAGAAAGATGATTATGAAATACAGGCCAAGATTTTACTTGATAATTTTGAGGAAAAAGGTTACCTCTCCAAGGATCTAGCTAAAACCAAGTTAGCGGTAGGTGAAATGAAGAGAGGATTTGTTTAAAAAGAGGAAAATAAAAGGGACTTTGGAGCTGCTTTTCTGATCTGTTTTACATGCCAATATAAACAGAAAAAAAATGATTCACAAACATAGGCCTCTACTTTTGAAAGATGCGGATCTAAATAAAATCCTACCAGCAAAACCACAGTTCATCTACACCAAGCCCCCCACTTTTAAAATTAGCACCCAATGTGATAGACCCACCCAAGAAGGTGTGTACGTTCTTGGATCAAGTGTTTTTTTTTTTTTAGTTGTGGAAGGTGTGTAGGACTTCCAGACAGAGGACAAGGAAGACCACACATTTCACCTCTCATACCTCTGGTGAGTACCACAAAATCAGGAAGTTCATTATGTGTGGGACCACGCATGTAACATACCTTCTCACATGTCCACGTGGGTTGCAATACGTGAGCATAAACCACTAGGAAATTAGGAGTAAGACTTTGCGAACACGTTAACAGAATAAGGAAAGGTTACAAGCACCACAGTCTGTCTAACCACTTTAGACTCCACCATGGGAGGGATCCAAGTGGCTTGACATTCTGTGGTAAAGACAAGATTGAGGGTCATTTTAGAGGAGGTAAACCTTAAGAGGCCCATCTCTCGAAACAAGATCCAGTGAATTCATCATCTTAGAACGATGAGTCCATCGGGGTTAAATATTGAACTTGATCTTAATGGTTTTCTGTCAAATTGGTAATTTTTGGTTGTAATGGATTTGTCATTTATACCTTATCTATTTTTTATTTAATTTTTATTCATATCTTTATCTTCAATTTTTAATTTTATTTTTATTTACATTTATTTTATATAATGTTCTTAATTTATTTTATTATATTTTCTTCTTAGTTCTTTTTTAAAAATTTTTGATATATAACATTCCTAGGCTATCCATTTATTTAAAAATATTGTTTTGTAGGGTATTATCTTTTATATGCATTGAATTAATAAAACTATAATAGGTTCATAGTATTTTATGTGATGAAATGTTTCATTTGGAATGACATCCTCTGGATCAATTATTATAACCGTGGGAACCAGCTTCACTGAGTAATAGATATCAAACCAATATAATGGCCGCCAGTCTCCCTTATGGGAATCAAGCTATGATCGAGGAAACATGTTTGTTCAACCACCAAAATGGCCATCATGCGGTATTTGATTGGCCGACTAGGGGGGAGGTTACCACTCCTTGTATACAAGGATGGCTCTTCTAACCGGAAATGAGGTCCTTGATGACGCCCTGCGGGAGGGCGAAACGCGTTGATGCAATTTCCAGTTTCACGTCCACACAACGTCACTTCCGGTTTTTGGTGGAACGCATGCCAGCAGGGGCGCTTCCCATTGTAATACTTTGCCTATACTTGTTTTAACCTACATTTTATAATATATAAAAACAGAAAGGCAGCGCTCTATGGGGGAAAGTCAAAGTTATATCAATATATGTGTAGATATATCTAAAAGTCCTATTGGTCACATCCGTCTCTCTTCGCTTTGCTTCACTGCAGTGACGGACACAAATGCTGTCACAGCTTGACGCTGTGCCTGGGGATCATAGAGGCGAGTTCCGACCATCGGGGCTGCCCTGTGGGGCCCCCTCCGCTCCTCTTCAAATTGCACAGCTACTGATCCCTGTGTTAGCAGGAGTAAGCTTTCCATCGCCCCACTCCTGATTGGAGCCAGATCGCCTTCCACACATCCCGATGTAACCCTCTTCCACCTGTGAAGGGCGAACTTCCCAAGAGCAGTTAACCCCTTCCTATCAAGAGGCTATGGTGGTACCGTCTTTAAAGTATTTTGATCAAGTGTACAGTTATATGCTTTTTATCTTCTGCTGCAGTTTTTACCAGCATTAACAGTTCCGTGGACACCGCTGGGCTACACTTTAAGTGCAATAAATTGTTTTCAAATTGAATCCAAGAGATAGAGATATATATATATATATATATATATATATATATATATATATATATATATATATATATATATATATATATATATATCTATATCTTTATATATCTTTATATATCTACACATATATTGATATAACTTTGACTTTCCCCCATAGAGCGATGCCTTTCTGTTTTTATATATAGCTTTCCATTTTTCCAGTGGTCGGCAGCTGCACTGGGGGTTAACCTTATCAATTTACACCCCGCCACTGACTGCCAGGTTTGAGCGCTTCAGGAACTTGTTGCTTACATTTTGTTAGTACCTTTTTTATCTGCACAATAAATACTTTTACCCAGCAATACTTCACAAAGTCCCCTTGCTTTATGTCGTTTTTGGCACTGTGATCCACGCCCGATTGCTATGAACATTGGAGATCTTCCTGGTGTCATGATGTGAATTTGCCATCTGTGGCTAACACTATAAGCCTGAATGACTCCTAGACTGCAAAGCTGGGGGTCCATTCCATCCGGTGAGTGGAGATAAAGGAGGGAGTGTGGCGCACTTTGAGTTTTGGAGCAGGATCGCACTTTATGAATTGGAGCACATCAGTCACCAATATATATGGACATTCACTTACTTATGATTTGGTTTCACTGTATTCATTGATATATTATTTGTACTACTGCGAGCGCTGTAATTTATTAATTTCAAGACAAAATATAGTTTTCAGGGTACTGTCTAAGCACAATTAACATTTCTAGATGTCCCCTATAACATAAAAAAAAATTTCACTTTGAGTTCAGGTGCAACTTTATGATTTACAGATATTCGGGTGTTATCTGACTGTGACCTGAAATAAGTGACACCTTATATGCAACTGACCATCACATCAGTGGCAAAACACACGTACAGATGTGTCTGTGGCTAAAGAAAAGAATTATAAGTTTATCATCTTAAATCACCATAAAGCCGATACCTTAATTACATGAGCGATCTGAGATGTTGGAACACGAGAAAAAATTTGTTCTGTGCACATAGTTCCTTGTTCTGTTGACACCGATCCAGGTACTGCAGATCTGTAAATAAAGAAAGTTGGTGGTCATAAATGGAAACACATATTTAGCTACGGCATATGTTTAGCCATATGTATGTGCACATGTCAAGGTCTAAAACTTAATGACACTACAAAGAGAGGAAATAGTTCACATTGAAAGAATTATACAGCTGCAAAAATTGTTGTCGCATACAATTCTTCAAATAAAAAAGCGAATGATAGATGCATTGGACCTAATATCACCTCAATACAATGGAGGAAATCTACAGACAAAGATCTGCAGTACTTTCCTTTAACACCTAAAATATATCCTGTCTTATAGCTGACCCCAAATCTTACAAAAAGAGGACCCGTCACAGCCCATGCAATCACAAAAGATGCTGTTCATCCCTTGTGATAGCAACAAACTTGATACAAAAAAATAAAATAAAAAGGTGCAGTGTAAAAAAATTAAAAAATAAAATTAAAACCAATTAAACATTTTTTTTATTTATTATTATTTTATTTATACATGTATGACAGAAACATCATTATTGGCCTGGAATGGAACTGGCTAAAAAGATAAAATTTAATGAAGGGTAGAAATTCGTAAAGACATACTGCATGACTGGAGATGTGTTGAAGAACAAAGTTCAAAAAATTATCAATTCGCAATCCAATTATTCCAGACACAGAGAGGAGTTGAGCGGCTGAGCCGGAGCTGTAACCGGGGCATGGAGCATAGGGGAGTCAGAAGAGCGGAGAAGCTAGATGGATCAACCCTGACTGGATACCTACCTGGCGTTTGGAGACTTCCTATTCAAAAGGGATTTAACATGCGCATTTGACCATATTATATTATAGTCCACAGGATCAGGTAATAGGCTTATCTGGTGTCACCCTTTGGTGGAAGCACTGAATATTGCGAACGTGGGGTCACTCAAGGTCTAATTGGGTAGCAAAGTGATAGTTCCTTTTTTGAACTTTGTTCTTCAACACATTTTCTTTTATGCCCTTACTGATGAGCTTTTATGGACTGATTATTTTTTTCACAAATTAGTTTGGTGTCACTTAAAAATGTAGGTTTGTCACAAAATAAGTTTGGAGTCATCATAAGAACACATTTTTAACAAATACCTATTCAGGATTTAATCACCTGTTTATTGATTGAGCACTGTTTCCATACATTATATTTTGGCTGTGGGTGCCACAAATTGCTTAAAGCGGCTGCTCATTTATAAACATATATGCTCCAGAGCAGGTTTTCGATACAATTCTTTGATATACTACACAACAGCAACGACCACCACTGGTGCATTTCAGATTATTTCTCCACAGAACTAATGCCTGAACAGGCATCATTTCAACAAGATAGTTTACAAACCAGGAAAGACAGGGAAATAAAAAGTGAAGCACTTACACTAGGTCAGAGTCACTGAAAGCTGGCTGAATGTGTGGAAGAGAAAAAAGAGTTTTGAAGGCAATCCCCATGTTGGCAAACACAGTTGCTATGTCCAATAAAGTTGGAACCCAGGGCTTTTCTTCAAGATTTGTAACTATAGGAAATAAAATCTTTGTAATGATCAACTACTAAGACAGGAAAAAAGCAGATGCATGAACATGTGTTCAATACTTACGATGGTTGCATGTTATTTCAATCAAGGCATTTAAAAGTTTAATGGATATGGCGTAAGATGGATGAACAGAAACCATCTGCAAGAAAAATTATTAACAATGACAATATGGAATACAAATACACTCCAAAGAGAACAAAAAAAAATTATACAGAAAATAAATAAATCATCACTGCAGCACCGACAAAATTGAGAAAAAAAAATGTCATAATGCATTGGAGATAATTACAAAAGATATAAAAATCTGACTGGGCGAATGAATATTGATGCAGGGCTTGATAGTTCCTATAAACACAGTAACAAGTAGATAAAAAAAAACTGAAGATAAGAAAAGGTCCTAACTCCTAAACAAAACAAAACAAAAAAAATGAGCTGTGTGTCGCAGGTGGGGGGTTTGATCACCAGCAGGTTGTGTGCTTTTTTCTAGCATCTGCCTCCTGCCAGTGGCCTAACACCCTACTGGTTACAATCTGGCTGTGTCCTTCAATGAACAGAAGAGGGCACTACCAATTTAAATCTTTTTTTTCCCTTGTATAAAACCTAGTTATCCACCTTGCCACTCACCAGCAACCCTTACCGAGTAGTGTGTATTTTCTAACAGAACATTTTCCAATATAACTGGGCTCAAGGTGGGTTCCCCCCTTTCCCGATGGTCCTACACTAGTGAAGTGTTCTTAGCTTGCCTGGGATGGAACTATGTTATACTGTTTTTGTTCTATGGAATAAGCCCCATCACTGCTTGCCTTGAAATATTCATGCGGTGCACGGAAAAGAAGTTCTCATTTGGTTCTTTATTTAGGGATATTTTTGTATTTCCTGGGTCCCTCTTGTGCGCTGTCTCACATAGACTTTGCTGCCCTTCTGGTTCTCCCTGATGGCAAAATATTTCAATTACATTCTCCATATTGAACTTCTTGTGTCTCCTTGTTCAGAAGTAACCTTGAGTCAGAACGTGCTCTTCTGGAATGTCAGAAGACTACACACCTCCTACCAGAGAGCACTGATGTTTTAATATGTTAAAATCAATACCCCTCTTATTCTGCTATTGCAGAAAATGCACCTGACGGGCAGCAAAACTCTCACATTAAAAATACCCTGGGTACAAAAGACTTTTCATGCAATGTATTCCTCCTTTTCTAGAGATAGCTCTATATTGATCTCTTCCTTGAGTAATCGAGGATGTGCATTATGATCCCCAGGGCAAATTCGTGGTTTTGGTGCTTACACTCTGAAATCAGAGATATGTGATAGTTAATGTAGGTCTGCCTTCCCCATTCTATGATGATTTACAATACGCTCTCCTGGAGAAGGCAGCCCTTTATTGTCCTGCAAAATTATTGTTTATGGACAACTTCAATGACACATAGCACCGACTCTTGACAGACTCACTCCTACCAAAGATTTTATTAAAGATTTATCAGCTTGGGCCTCAGCCATGGACCTTACAGAGGCTTGGCGGTGGAAGCATAACAATGTTAGATCCTACTCATGTAACTCCATACACATAACTTCCTTCTGAATAGATTTATCATTTGTAAATCTATTACTATTAGCTGAGGCGGTAGACATTTGTTATTTCCCGAGTAGTCTATCAGTCCACTGTTCTCTGGCCCTGTAGCTAAGGATGCTTATTATAGCAATAGATCCCTGTGGCGTCTGGGAGCACATTGGATCTCGCATCCTAAGGCCTTAGAAGTTATTCCAGATTATATCCAAACTTCATATTTCATTGTCTCTACACATGTTAAGGCAGTTTCTAACATTCTGTTCACAGAGCTATATATAGAATAGATTCAGTAAAGAGATAATATCCAACCATTATCTGCTAGTTATATCTTTGCAGACAGATGGGCAGATGAGTATAAGAAACACATAGAACAAACAGAATACAAATACACATCGAACACTGACCACACTTACAGCCAGAAGTTGTGTGGATAGATATAGATAGTCCAGCAGGGGGGACTAGCGTATATAGCGTCTACATTGTATATGTATTTATGTTGATGAGTGGAGCACTACTAGTATATGAAAACCCCTGATGTTAGGAACTATTAAAATGGCTACTGTTGGGAGGTGAGTAATGGAGGGAAGTTATTTTTCCAAGAAAACCCTTCAAATTAAGTTCAGAATTAAGGCCTATTGGCACGAATGATATCAATTTGTATATCCACCACTTTTCTTCTGTAGTAGTATCAGATTGAAATCACCTCTTCTTGTTGACAGTTTCAGTGTATAGATGCCCTTAACCTGCATGCTTTCCAGGCTGCCTTTATGAAATTGGGCAAAATGTTTTGCTAGAGGTTTGTCTGGGTTTTTTTCACCAATTTCGCGCATATGTTCACCTATGCATATTCAAAGCTGGAATTTTGTTTTCTCTAAATAGAAATTACAGGGACAAGTCAACATGTACATGACTTTGGTAGTGGCACAGTTAATGATTTGAAAACTGTGTTCACCCAGAGCATCATTAAATGTGTCAGTCCTATCCACATGGGAGCATACCTGGCAGTGTCCGCATGGGAACATACCTTTGCTTCTTGGGTATCTTGACAACCAGGAGGTTACCGTTGTCTTGGAAAACTCTGACCTGATCAGGGTATCTCCTAGGATCTTAGCTCTCCTAGCTACCATCTTTGGGGCCGGGCCCACTATGTTTGCTAGACCTGGTGTTTTGGTTAGGATACCCCAAGGTTTGCAAAGAATATTTCTTACTGTGCTCCATTGGGCCCGAAATTGGGTTATCACTCTCACTGGACCCGGGCCAGCTCCACCATCTTTCTGATTTTTCTTTTTGAGAGCTTTTCTATTGTATCAGGCTACTTTTTGTTTGGCTCTCCTGAGTTGTCTGTGCGAATAGCCTCTTTCAGGAAAGAGTCTATATTAGGTCATTGCTTTCCTGTCTAAAGTCAGCTGGATTGGTACAATTCCTCTTAATGCAAAGGAATTTACAAATCAGAATACTGTGTCAATTGACTTGGCGTCCGGACGTTTTCCGTTCTTTGTTTAATGTCATGTGTTTGTGTGTCATTGACACAGCTAGTGTGCATATTTTGCTTTGCTAAGCAGATTTTATGTTTCCTCACTTGGTGGCTGCAACGCAGCACCATGACTTTAGATGGTACTACCTTTCACTAATAAAATTAATATTTGGATATAGCGGTCTGTACTCTGTCATTTTGCAGCCTCTCTTTCTTTTTTTTCCCCCTTCTTGGGGAAGAAGTATTTTTTCTTTTTATCTTAATGCATAGGATGCATTAAAGTGTTACTAAACCCAGTAATATGAAAATAGTTCATCTGCTCCCCCACAGTGCCCAAAGCTTATAAATAATCTTTTTACATTAAAATATTGCCACTATATACCTTTTTGGATGATCTGTATACCACGGTTACATGATAAACTGCACAGTTTCTCCAGTGCTGAGAGTACAGGAAGGAGGAGATTTTCACTACAGCCTGTATACACGCCCACATATGTGATGTCAATATCATGTGACCTGGCTAGCTCTTAGAACAAGAAACTGTTCTCTCCAGCATAAAAACTACTGAGCATGTGCAGGTTGGCTACTGCCTGTGTTAGTTGGCCTTCCCCAGATAGACAGTGGAGGAGGGGGAGAATCTATGCATACAGGATAAAACAGCCTTACACAATGCAGAGGATTAACCCCTTAGGTTCCACGATGAGTATAACAAGCATGCTATGCTGCATATACAGACTGATTTTACTGAAAAAAACCTTCTGCCTTTACAACCACTTTAAGGTAGACCTAAAAAAAATAAAATAAAATAAAAAGTGGTCTAATCTCTATTACGCTATTATTATTTCTCTATTATGACGACTCCACCAACTAAAATTTCTTACCTGAAACAACCATCTCATTAATACCTCAGGGCATTGCTTAAACTGATACAATGTAGTGAGAAATCCTTCTGTGGCCAACATAAGCTGATTTCCAGGAATACAGCTGCATAAAGAAATAAAAACAGAGTTAGACAACAGATAGCAATTCATAAACAGCTGAGAGATCCCAGAATGAAAATGGGGCCTCAATCAGGCTTCACATTAGGCCATGGCTAGACACAAACTTGCTTGTTTACTCAATGGTTGGGATTCATACTATGACACTAATAGGATTTTTGCTTTGACATTTTAATAGCCTAAAAGGAACCAGCTGCTCTTGGGTCAGGACATAGATTATTAATTTGCCCAGGGGTCCTTGGTTATTCAGAATGTGTTAAATAGGGACACAGCTCTGTTCTTGTAAATTAATCAATTTTAATGCATTTCTAAAGGGCCGACATTCCTCCTGTGTGTATGGCAGCCAGGCCGGCTTCTGTTGAATGGGCATGACTGAAAAGGGTCTGCCGATCTGCACCCGATCAGCGCTCTTAGCCAATAGTGAAGAGCGCTGGCCAGTGCGTTCTGGCGGTAGGGGCGGGGGTTTCCCAGTGTCAGAACATAATATCTCTGCGGGGGGGAAGACCGTTGTACTAACATCAGATCGTTAGTATAGCAGTTCCTCAGTTTTATTCTGTTTAGCCCGCTTGGTTGAACAACAAAAACTGTTAGTGTGTACCAGGCTTAAGGCCAGAGATGCATTGCACAGGAAAGATACAAGGCAGTCAAAGTCCTCTAACAGCCATACATTGATTTGTGTAAAGTCTGACTGGCACCAAGAGCAAAAGCCCACTCCTAGGCTCAGACATTTGTGCATCAGGAATGCATGCAAAAACTGTGCTGCCCTTTAGCAGACATGGGGCAGTACCATTGATTGTTAATGACACCCCCACGAATTGCTCACTTTCATGCAGAAACAGCATGGTGCCATAGCACCATGCAGATTATCGTGGCGCGTTTTTTGGAATATAATCAAGGACTTCTTTTTCATGTTTCTCGCACACAGGGCCACCCATTAACTGAATGGGCTGCCCTGCGTAGAGAAATATGGTCGTACCTGTAGGTGTGAACCAAGAATTAGTTGAGATTTCCCAATTTAATGTAAAATTAACATACAGGAAGAGGAGGTAAAAACAGGTGCCTATAAACCTATATGTCTACAAAATGAGTATATTACAGATCCAGAAGATCAATAGGTTACCTGAATATGATCATTTCTTCAGAGCTGCCAGACATGGATTGTAAATGTTGCAGGTTAAGAGTACAAATGTTAAAGATCCTTCCTGATTGAGACAAATTGAATATTTCCTCTCCTGGATGGTGATCTGGTATTGCATTTGTGGCAACTGAAAATTTCTTCAATAGGTCCCTGTAAAGTGAGAAAGTGCTAGGTTCAAAAACTCCTCTAGAATAAATTACAAAAAAATTGTGTTCCAGATCCAAAACATTCCTGGAATCAATAGTATTACTGTGATGCCAAGGACTGCTATTATAATAGACCCATACAATTGTTTACAATCAAGAAAGAAAATGTATAGTCAGTCCACCTAAAAGTGACATCTTTCTCATCCATTGAGGAACACAGGAACTCTTAGGCTGTTGGGGTATACTGCTGCATACAGGGGAAATGAACACAGGCAACAAAAGCTGTTGCCCAGCATAGGGTAATGCTACTACCACTGTGCCGCTGTGTTTTTTTTTTTTTGCTAGTATACTCAGGAGAGTGCTGCCTTGAGCTCTGCTGTTCATGGTTAAGGCCATTCACACACCAGAATGCAGCGTGGGAAACCCACATTCTTTGTGCAGTTCCCACACCACTTAAAAAACGCACTGCAGCTACAATCTGCTGCTGGTAACACTGTTTAAGTTAACAACCCCTCATAGAGAGGTTGCAAACAGTGCGTTTGCCTGCACTGGATCACATGGCACAGGAGTACCATGCAATCCAGTTGCAGTGCGTTTTTTTTTGGAAAATTATTTTTATTCAACATTTATTAAACACATACAGTACAAAAACATCCCATCCCAGCATCATTCCCCTTCCCTCCCCTGTGCAACATTACATAAAGTGCAGGAGCATAAATCAGAACTGGTAGATAAACATCATACTATAAAAAGTATAAACTGGCTTCTCAAGTAATCTGACAACTGCTTGGTCACATTTAAAATTTCAGTTCACCAAGTTCCATACTGCAATAATCCATCCCTTAGACCAGTGGTCATCAATCCTGTCCTCAGGGCCCACTAACAGGCCAGGTTTGCAAGATAACTGAAATACATCACAGGTGATATAATTTGCTGCTCAGTGATTGCAGTATTCTAGTCTGCATCTCCCCAAGGTAATACATAAAACCTGGCCTGTTAGTGTGCCCTGAGGACAGGGTTGATGACCACTGCCTTAGACAGTTAGGTTAGAGTATCCTTGGCAGCAAGGCAGCACTACCACACCTTCTCAAACTTTTTGGGACAACCCCTGCTTAGATACGTTGCTTTGTAGAAGGGTAGTGCTTTATTGACAATGCCCTTCCAGTAAGATACTGTAGAGGGTTCAGGCCTTTTTCAGCATAACAAGATGGGTTTACGTGCATAGAACAGGGAAAGGGATATCATGGTCTTTTGGGCCCTACGTGGTGCCACCTCCTCCACCAGGCCCAACAAGCAGACAGAAATTGTCAGGGGGATGGGAAGGGACAGCAAGCTCTGAATGGTACGAGTAACCCCGTTCAGAACTCCTGTAAATCGGTCAGCCGTGCCAGAACATACGGTCAAAATCAGCAGGATTAGTAGTACAGCGCCAGCATTCCGTGGCACCAGTACCATAAATGCTGGCTATTCTTGCGGAAAAGCCGATCACAAGCAGACACCAGAGCCCTAAACGAGTGATCCCACATATCATCCCAGTCACCCCCCTGAAAATTTGGTATTAAAGAGCTCCATGTGTCCCTACACTTGCTGAGCATTTTTGGCCTTTCCACAAACGATTCTTTATATACTTCTGACAATGGTTTTTGCAGGGATTCATCACAAAACGGTTCCAGAGAGGACCAAGATCCAATATATTTGTACCAAACTATAATGAATGCATGCCTCAGCTGAAAATAGTGGAAGATATACCAGTTCGGCAAGCTGTGCTTATCTTTAGGTTGGTCAAACTTAAGTAGTTTCTCCCCCCCCCCACCACCATATTCTTCAATTGTTTGATGCCCACTCTGGCCCAGATAATTGGGTCCAGTATCACACCAAAAAAGGTCAGTCTAGGGTTAAACCACAGGGGGGTATCTGGTGACCATACCCCAGTATCAGATTTCATCAACACCTTCGTTTTGTCCCATGCACGAATAGTGACGCGCATTGAGCCATTTAAAGATGATGCCACTTGGGGACCCCTATATACCAGATAACAGACCCTTGTATGATCCCATAAGGGCTGCCCCCAGTACCGTTGCCGCATCCCCATCATCTCTCAACAGCCATTGCCTAACTACCATTTGCCCAGCTACAAAATATTTGAAAAGGTCCCGTAATGCCAGTCCACCCTGTGCCAAAGGTTCCTACAAGGTGCAGAGACTAATCCTGGGATGTGATGTAGACCACAGGAAGGAGCCAGACTGTTCACACGCCTAAAGAACGAGCAGGGGACCCAAAATTGGGGAAATACGCAGAAAATACAAGAATACTGGTAGAATTTTCATTTTGGGAAGGTTTAACCTTCCAATCAATGAGAGCGGCAGATGTCTCCAGGCATCCAGCTGTGTTTTTACCTTGGTAAGAAGAGGGAGTAAATTAGGGGTTATAAAATGGCCTGCTCTGAGGGATATATGAATGCCAAGATATTTAAATTAAGATACCCAGGAGAGGGGAACTATTTTTGATGCCAGAGCCTGAACTCCCGTATCAATGGCCATTACATTGGATTTTTACTCAATTTACTTGTAGACCAGAGAAACGGGCAAAATTACATAAGATCTCAAACACTGCCTCTAGAGATGGTCCTGGATCTTGTAAAAAGAGAAGCATGTCGTCTGCATACAGGGCAGTGCATTCACGGATACCTCCTACTTCCAATGTCTTCACTTCTGGTGAGCTTCGCAAAGCAATGGCTATGGGTTTGATTGCAAGAGCAAATAAGGATGGCGAGAGAGGGCACCCCTGACGTGTTCCCCTACCCACAGCAAACTGAGGGGAAACCAACGCACCGATCTTTATAGCCGCCTTGGGACTACTACAGAGCAAAGAGATCCATGTCAGAAACACATCCCCAAACCCCATATGTCGTAGTACTACAGACATACAATTCCAGTCCACGGAATCAAAGGCTTTAGCCACATCAAGAAATACCACCACTCTAGCCCCGGAGTTAGCATGGTCAATCTGTAGGTGTGCAAACAGCCTGCAAAGGTTAGTGTCCGTAGACTTCTGGGTAATTAAACCCGTTTGAGCTATGTCCACCAGGGTAGTGATAACCCGTCACAGCCTGGTGGTCAATATCTTAAGATCTTGATTTAAGAGTGCTATAGGCCTATATAAAGAGCAGGCCAAGGGATCTTTGCCCGGTTTAGGCAACAGAATCACCTGAGCCTCCATAAGAATGTCTGGGAGAAGTTTATTTTCTAGACAGAAATAAAACAAGGCTCTAAGTCTCTGTACCAGAATCTCCAAATGTAGCCTATACCATTCTACACAAAACCCCTCTGAACCTGGAGATTTATGAGGGGGGGAAGGCTCTAATAGCAGTTTCAATCTCTTTCTCCGTGATGTCGGCCTCCAAGCTATTTCTATCCGTCTCAGAAAGAACAGGAATATTCAGGGAAGATAGTAATGCTTTCAAGTCCTGTTCATTGTAAGCCGGAATAGTCATATATAATGCTTTATAATATTCTACAAAAGCATCCAAAATGGCAGTCGGATCAGTGAGGATATCCCCCTGCGTGTTTTTAATGAAAGGTATATTTGTCTGAACTCTGTTATGCAACTAAAATAGCAAGTAACTTTCCAGTTTTATCTCTTTGTTCAAAAGCGGACTCAGCCGTTTTTGTCCAAGAAGTATGCGTTAGCTCAGTGTGGTGCAGCACCAGAAGACAGCGAGTCTCTAACAATGCTATATACATAACATCTGACTGGTCAGTGGCATGAGCGAGTTCACAGACCCTTTCCTTATCCTGTAGTTCCTGTGACTTGCTATTGAAAGCCTTACAAGCCTGTTTAATGGGTGATATATACTGTCCACGCATACACGCCTTGAAGGCATCCCATACAATAGGTACCTCCAACCAGCTCGAGTTCAACCTCCATGCTCCCCCCAAGGGGAGACTAATGTGTACAGATAAAGGTGTATGGTCCGATAAACCACCAGCTAGATAACTGGCACCCCTCCCAACTGCAGCATGAGAGCATTAGCAAACGCAAGATCAATCCGTGAGTAAGATTTATGGGTTTTAGATGAATGGGAGAAGCTCCTTGTGGTAGGATTTTTCCATCTCCACAGCTCCATTAAGGAAGCTGTAGCTGTGATGAGTCCAGGGCGGCACCTGATATGGCATTTAAGTCACCCTCAGGCAGGCCCACCACACGTCTGTTATTGCGCCTTTGTCTGTTCTCTACATCGTCCACTTTATTGACCAATGAACTCACCAGCAACTGTAGATCCGCAATTTGTGAGGCCTGGGATCCCTGCTGATCTTCCACCGTGCTAATCCAGGCCTCTGCCTCCCTATTATTTTGTCCAGATCATGGCGGATCAAGGTGCATTCAGATGCCAGGTGTTCTATACAGACCATCAGCATGGTTTTGAATCCCTCAATAGCTGCCAGTATAGGCTTGATGATGGAATCTGGCGCTGCCCCCATGAGCGTGGGAGAAGAAAGAGCTTCCAGCTCTGGAGGAGATGCCATGTCTGAAGAGGATACCGCTGGGGCCAGCTGCATCTTCTGCCCACGGTGCGCTTCGGAAGTGGATGCCAAGATGGCGCCCGGTAAATTAGCAGCCCACCCCTTCCCAGGGCACTTGGATTTTGAGGCCTTTTGTGCCTTTCCCCAGCCTTTAGCAGGCATGATCGCTGCAATAGTGAGATCCAGGATGCTCAGAGGAACAGATAGACACCTTGGCGGGTGAAAATCGAGTCAGTAGTCAGGGTTAATAGAATGGATCTGCACGGAGCTCTGAAGGCACACGTTTTCTCCGGCTCACATCTCAGCCACGCCCCCACAGTGCATTTTTTAAAGTAGTACATGCACTACTTTTACTGCTGTCCACTGCTATGCATCCCATTTCAACCGCTGCTGGAAAATCCATGCCAGATATGGTAAATCCTGAAAGTCTCTCCAGTCAGCCAACATGCAGTGGTAGCTATTCATACCAGATTAGTTAAATACTGGAAATATATCCAGTGAGCCAACGAGCACTGGCAAGATCTATGTTGGATATGTTAAATCTGGAATGTCTCCAGGTACAGGGATCCTCTATTAGAAGCAGTCCATGCTCTGGGAACTCTGTGGGATCAGTACACCCTGATCTACACTTTTCCTCATCTGCTTCCTAGGATGGGTATAGAGGGCATTCCAGAGATTCCCACTGCCTTGGACTGGCTCAAGAGGATGTGGTACACTGACCTGGTAAGGCTTCTGGCAGATGCTCTATGAGCTCTGGCAAATCATTATTGTCTTAAAGTGTCATTAAACCCACATCATAAAAAATGGTGTATTACATGCTGTTCATACTCACTCGGTCACTATGAGATTAATTTTCTTCATAAAAATTGGTTGATCCTGCTGTACTGTCTCCCCCTTTTGATAAGGTCCCCAGTTCAGCTAGGGATTTTGCAGATGTGGTGGCAACTCTGCACATTTTCACAGAGTTTCTATGCAAGGCATTTCCTCCCTATCACATCTGAGCAGCGCATGTTACTAGAGAGTCACACATGTGGGTATATACTAGGGGTGCAACGGATCAAAAAACTCACGGACGGGATCGATCCTCGGATCAGTCACGGATCGGATCATTTTCGGATCAGCAAAAAAAAATAAAATAAATAAATACACAAATCTTGTTACACCCACCGGAGTTTTAGATTTAACAGCTATTTTCAACACAAAACGGAGCTTATATGCATAAATACAGTATTTGTAGATCGGACGGACTGTTTAGATGTTAAATTTTAAAAGCAGCAGCAAACCTGCTGACCTTACATGGTTGCTAATGTGACAGAACATTGTGAAAATCAGAGGTGTTCTGTCACATTAGCAAAAATGTAAGGTCAGCAGGTTTGCTGTTGCTTTTAAAATGTAACATCTAAACAGTCCGTCCGATCTACAAATACTGTATTTATGCATATAAGCTCCGTTTTGTGTTGAAAATAGCAGTTAAATCTAAAACTTCGGTGGGTGTAACAAGATGTCCGCTTGCCCCCTTCTCACTCTCTCATTACAGTACTGTGCAGGAGTGTGGGGTGTAGCAAGATGGCGGTGACGAAACGTCACTTCCTGACGAGACAGCGGCCGCCTCCGGGTGTACCAAAATGGCCACCGCTCCGGAGCTAGGCCGAAGCTGCAGCCTTTCCTATGGCCGAGGCCACAGAGCGCTCCGCGGACTGAGGGTGTGCCGATCCGCGGAGGTTGACCCGTACGGATCACGGATCGGTGATGATCCGTTGCACCCCTAGTATATACACAGTGGCAAATGACAACCCACTCCCTTCATGCCCACTAACCAGCTAAACACAATGAGGGTGGAATATTACATGTAGAATAATGGAGGCTTCACCTCCCTCTTATTCTAAGACACAGGCTGGGAGGTGCATGACCCAGACTGACTGGCAGAAACTTCCCCACACTGTTATTTCCACAGATTATATATTTGTATGCCAATTTAAAAAAGTTTATTGATATTTATTTTTACTCTGTATTCCAAAGGCTGTTTTTATTTTTTAGTTTATAGTCAACATGTGACCAGCAGCAAAGGACTAGAAGCTCCTCCTGCTTATGTTTCCCTACAGACATGCTGGGGAAGATCTGGGTCATGTGACAGCTGTATATAGATAAGAAAAAAAAAAAAAGTACTTTTTTTTTTTTAGTAAAATTACAGTACTGTTACCCACATACAGAGAAAAAGAAGACAATGTAAAATAAACAGTGTGTGTTTAGTGTCACTTTAAAGTGGTTGGAAACCCTTGCCCCCAAATAGTCCTAAGCAGTTATTAATGTAATATAACCTGATTGATGTGCTCCAAAAATTGCTGTTTTTCTACCTTCATTTTTTAGTGGTTTATTGCCTGTCCTATGAACACAATCCTCCTTCCTTCTAATGCCCCGTACACACGGTCGGACTTTGTTCGGACATTCCGACAACAAAATCCTAGGATTTTTTCCGTCGGATGTTGGCTCAAACTTGTCTTGCATACACACGGTCACACAAAGTTGTCGGAAAATCCGATCGTTCTAAACGCGGTGACGTAAAACACGTACGTCGGGACTATAAACGGGGCAGTGGCCAATAGCTTTCATCTCTTTATTTATTCTGAGCATGCGTGGCACTTTGTCCGTCGGATTTGTGTACACACGATCGGAATTTCCGACAACGGATTTTGTTGTCGGAAAATTTTATCTCCTGCTGTCCAACTTTGTGTGTCGGAAAATCCGATGGAAAATGTCCGATGGAGCCCACACACAGTCGGAATTTCCGACAACACGCTCCGATCGGACATTTTCCATCGGAAAATCCGACCGTGTGTACGGGGCATTAGCCTGAGAGCTGCTACTGGGCAGGTCTCATTTTCGGCTCTCATTCACAACCACAACCCAAATCAAGGCTAGGGTGATTGGTGGAGCCGCTTCCCCTGTCGGAGCTCTCTCATAAACCAAGATGCCTGTGTATCCTCATTCATGAGAAAGCTTGTGAGATCATGAACGGGGGAGGGATGGTGCAGGGCTGAGAGAACAAACACCGACAACCGAATGAGGGAGTGCCTGTCTGCGCTGATGAGAGGAGATGATGTTGGTGGAAGAGGGGAGGACTGCTGAATGTTCGCATCAGAAAGTTGTTTCCAATCAGGCATTCAGCAACCCAAAAAGTGGTTAATATAAAAGTTAATTACATAGTTCAAAGAAATAAAAGGGAGTTTATTTTTGACTGGAATTCCACTTTAAGGATTATTTTGTCATCCTACTTTACAGTCCCTGGTTTGAACAACACGTAGTTGATTTTTTTACCTCAGGGGCATCTTTGAAGTTGTTTCCTATGATTCGAACAGCTAGGAAGGCCGCTTCCCATAAGGTTCATCAGCAGACATGGAAGGCATGCTATACTTGGTCACAGACTCAAAGCTTCCCTAGCATCCCAAGGCTAGGTTCACATCTGTACAGGTGGTGCCACTGTGGGACCCACACAAATACCGGCAGCCGCAACCACCTACACAAGGAAATGTGGGACCCGCAGACGGGTGCCATTAATCCTAATGGCAGGCCGCCAGCGCTGGAAATTGCACCTGTATTGGAAACCTCGGTTACCATGCAAACTGCAGTTTAAAAAATAGTGCAGGGACTTCTTTCCTGCATGTCACGGGGCATGGCAGTCCATTAAAATGAATGGGCTCTCTTGCCCATGCAAACCACAGCCCACACAGGTGTGAACCCTAGCCTAACAGGACTTTAGCAGCTCCTTTGTGGGACAAATCATCTTCTTCCTGCAGCAGAGTATGGATCAGTGTTTGGCTCTCAGCACTATCAAGGGCCTAGTTTCTGACAGGATTACCTTGTTTCATTAACAATAGATCTTTCAATCCTTAGATTGTTAGTTAGACATTTTTAAACAGAGCCTCCCATGTAGCTTCCCCTGTGACTCTGTGGGATCTGAATCTGGTTCCCTCTTAACTTAAAAGTTTGTGTGAACACATTAGAAACCTTCTTTTCTCTACTTTCATCCACAAGGTGTTGACACCTATAGCCATCACCTCTACAAGATGTCTGAACTGGTGGCAAGGAAACCCTTTTTGGTTTTGCACAAGGACTAGGATATGCTGAGGTCCAGGACTTCCTTCTCGAAGTAGTATCTGTCTTTCACCTCAGTCAGAACACTGTTCTCCCACCCCTCTGTCTGGCTGCAGTTCACTAAAGGGAAATTTCCCTTCCTTGTCTGGATTCCATTTCAACTGTCAGTAACTCTCAGCCACTGCTTCAGAAGTCTGATTCCTTTTGTATTGTGGACAGACCCTGTAAGGGTATATCAGTGTTTTATGGATCGGATTACACCTGTCAATTGCTGTCAAGACAAGCTCCGCTAAATCAGTAAGTGCTTCTTGTTCTTTTCAGCATCATGCAACTTTATCTAAGCTAGAGCAGGTGGATATTCTGGACTCATCCGAGGACAGCTTGGATGTTGGGTCTTTCAGGCTGTCTGAGCTTAAGACAGTCCCCACTTTACTGATGTTCTTTTTCCTAGACCCGTTAAACTTTGTTGCTTTAATCTCCCCCTTATGCCCCCTTGACTGCTTGTTGGATGTCCTCACAGTCTAAGAATTTCCATGTCTCTTAATGGAAAAGAAGAAACATCTTTTGTAGTCACCATAAATGTACTTTCTTGGAGACCAATGATGGACACAGATCCCTCCCTCTCTATGTTTATTTGCATGCACTCGGTACTACAGTACTTTGCTACAAAACTGAGGTATAATAGCTGTGGGTGGGGTTATCCAGTGACATCAGCTTTTTTTGATATGCATTTCTCCTGTAGGAGAAATACACATCAAAAAAGTGCTAATTTTGTGCGTTTTGGTAAACGATGAAGAGTTCAGTCCCTTAACATGTATGTATTATTGCTCTTATTTGGTTGTTAAATATACCATTTAAATACCCAGTAAATATTGATCCTGACAAAAATCAGCTTATAATTTCCTGCCCCCATCTTAAAGTGGTTGTAAGCCCCCCCCCCCCCCCCCCCCGAGACATTTTTACATATAGGTAAGTCTATAATAAGGCTTACCTATATGCTATACGTACTGAAAATCTCCTAAACGTGCGCCGTTAAAGTGACAGAAATAACCCATAACACAAATTGATAACAGAAATAAATAACCAGAAATAGAACTAAGGTGCATCTACCAGCACATATCCATTGTGCATCAAATGTGCGAGTGCAAATGCTACATATATATAAAAAATGTGACAAAAAAAAGTCCAAATAGCAAAGGTCCAGAAGTAAATTGTGAAAACAATTGTTTTCACAATTTACTTCTGGACCTTTGCTATTTGGACTTTTTTTGTTCTATTTCTGGTTATTTATTTCTGTTATCAATTTGTGTTATGGGTTATTTCTGTCACTTTATATCTTAATTTATGCCCATCAATTTATATTACTTATCCATTAGTGCAACTTCTTGATTTTTACATATCTGTTTGGTGTAGTATAACACTTAGTTTAGTTGCAGCTTCCTTTGTTTTTTTTTATTTTATAGCGCAGTATCCATACATTTATTTAAGGGCATCATATGACGTTCTGGGCTTCCCGGCCGTCTGGGGGGCGCGCGCGCCCGCCGTGCCACTAGGGGGCCGATGCGCTTGCCCGGCGGGTGCGATGTCCGCCAGGCACCCGCAATTGCCCGGTAACAGAGCCGGGACGTGGATCTGTGTGTGTAAACACACAGATCCACGCCCTGTCAGATGAGGGGAGACTGATCATGTGTTCCGTGTACAGAGGAACACCGATCGGTCTCCTGCCTTTGCGAGCCCCCTCCCCCTACAGTTAGAATCACTCCCTAGGTAACACAGTTAACCCCTTGATCGCCCCCTAGTGTTAACCCCCCTAAAACTACGTCTAATATTGTAGACATAACTTTTGCGCAAACCAATCAATATACGCTTATTGTGATTTTTTTTTTACCAAAAATATGTAGAAGAATACATATCGGCCTAAACTGAGGAAAATTTTTTTTTTAAATTGTGATATTTATTATAGCAAAAAGTAAAAAAATACTGTGTTTTTTTTTTTTAAACTTGTTGCTCTTCTTTTGTTCATAGCGCAAAAAATAAAAACCGCAGATGATCAAATGCCACTAAAAAAAAAAACTATTTGTGGGGAAAGAAATGATAAAAATTTCATTTGGGTACAGTGTTGCATGACAGCGCAATTGTCATTCAAAGTGAAAATGCCCTGTATTGAAGTGGCTAATAAAGCATGCATACTTGGGGGAAGAACAGAAGAACAGCTTTCTTTGACATAATTCTACGCAAACAGCCTTCTGTCTGCAGGTGGCCAAATTATAAATAAAAATAATGACGGAAACCTCAACATCAAGAAGAAAAGGTCATACATGCAAATGTGCTTGATTTCCTAGGTATGTTTTAGAAATAAACAAAAATGTAGTCACTCGTAGCTACTGTCCTTTATTTTTTAAAAGGGCGAAAAAACACTATCTTTTTTTTAAATCAGAAGGACAAATGATGAAATGCTCATTTTTATAAAAAGTGTCAAATGCCAAAATAAAGAATTTAGAAGATTCAAACTCAAATGCCATTTCTTTCTACAAATATTCAACATATGCATTCCTAATTCTATTACTATACTCTGCTATAGAATGTTCCTAGTATGCTATAGCAGTCCCAAATAAAAGGCTAACAGCATTAGTGTAACTGAACTGCAAAATTGTGGCAGTATGGTGGTCGGAATTAAAGGAAGGAACCATGTAAAAGGAGTTTTGGCAGCCTTTTCCCAACATAAATTGTAACTTAAGTATGAAACATAAGGAGGAAATGGGAAATATAAAAAATATTTACACACACACGCTGTACACTGTGTATATATTTATTATTTTTTTTTTGTCTAGGGTACTGTTAAAAGCAGATTTACCTTATCCCTTGCTCCCACTAGTAGCCACCATTCTTTTCCCTCCAATGCTCTGGAATAGAACGGTGCACCCTTGGCATCCTAACTTACAATGCAGGACTGCTTTTCCTGCAATGTATGTGATGAACCCAGCTCAGAGTGCAACTGACTGACGAAATGCCACAGAGAGGCAACTTCAGTTTACTAGTCACACAGAAAATAGGAAGCCTACCTGCAGGAGTTAGTGACGAGGTATGTAAAATTTCATTTATAAATAACTTACAAAAAATTGAGCATTTAGCCAATGCAATACAGCGGTAGACCAACTGTAAGAGTAGTTTTGAATTTTCCCTAAATTTCAGCTTTATGCAAGTTTCTGTAGCTTATTAAATCCACAATGGGCACGAACCTAATCAAGCTACAGAAAATGAATAGCTAATGAATACATCAAAGGGATGAGTTAGAACACTTCTTTGTCATAAGCATAAAATGGATGAAATACAGTTCCCAGTGTACTTCAGAACAAAGTAAATATAAATAAAAAGTGAAAAACATAGAAATTCAGTAAACAAGTGGATTACCTGTGCTCTTCGGTAAGTTCTTCATTTTGTTCACTGTCCATCACTTTTTCATCAGCCACTCCCTGTCCCCTTTCTAGGTCCTTGTGAAGCTGCTTCTCTATTGCACTGATTCTGTTACATGATAACAAGTTGACACATTACAAGGCCTGGACACCAACTGAAAACCGATTATGAGAAAGAGAAAAACTACAGATAATAATGGGAGCTTCCCCTGTGGCGATCTGCCATTCAGCATCATAATTAGGGGCGGGGGCAGACAGTCTGTGAGGGCGTCATGCCTTGTGATTGCATATTAAATTTGCATTTAAAATTCAAAAATGTTTTTTTTGCTGATAGTAAGTCATTCAGGTCCTCCACGTTTTAATGACAAATCCTGCTTTTTACATGGACCAATGTTTTCCTGTTTATTAGCTGAAAACATAGAAAACTGCCATTGCCGAACTGTTTTTGTGGGTGCATGCTCTGGGGCTGAATCCATGCTTTACTCTGATCTACAATACCCGGTATGCACATGCTTTCCTTGCCTTTGTGACTTATGAAGTTAGAAAAAGAATGACAGCCTTGTGCCCCAACACTTCGCACACAGTTTTCGACCTGGCAGGTTCAGCAATCAAGAACGGATTTCACTAATTTTAAATATTTAGAAAATTACTCCGGACAAATCTGCCCAGTTATTTTGATTTCCTATGTTTACATTTTACAGATTTCTTGTTATTTTTTTACACTAAATAGAGACTATAAAACAAAAAACTCCAGTGTTAAATGAGTAATACACACCCAAAAAACGCATATACTCAGATTTGTGTTGTACTTTTCTAAAGCAAAGAATGCAATAGCATGGAGGGATAGATTCCTGCATTCACATCGCTTGAGTGGATGCGGGGATCTGTGAGGTTTTTGTTAGTTCAACTCACTGGTTGAACAAAAGAAAAATTAAATGTGTATAGCCTGTATTAGCCCTACATTCAGCCTTGTCACACTTGCTGATGTTAGTCTTTGAAAGGCAGGTGAAGAGAAACAAGTAAGTTTGTGTAGAAACAAAGATAATCATTAAAATTATAAAAAGCTTTTTTATTGAGCAATAAGCAACAAAAAGGCAAAAATAAAGTGGACCATGTATTCAAAAGGGATGAATACAAATATGCTTAATTAACTTAGTATATTATGTTTATTATATGGTACCTTTAAGATTGGCCATCAAAGTGGTTGTAAACCCTCTCATATGTGCAGTGAAGTAAATAGCCTAAGGTGATACACAGAGATATAAGAAATCCTCCTACATAAGTTTTACTTGTTTATCTGCAGTTTTTTCTGCTCTATGAAAAATAGCATAATTGTGATCAAATCATTCTGCATCTGTGAGGAGTACAGATGAGGGGGTGGAGAGCTGCAGTTACAGTTCTTATACACTGTGTGAGAGCTGACTGGAGGAAAGGGACACCCCTCCGCCCTCAATATTAGGCAGAGTAAAGTCTGGAAAAGTTCTCAGAAGTTACTCATGCTGAAACAAAGCACCAGAGAGAAACGACCCTAAGAGCTTTGGAGACAAGTAAACACTACAGATATATGTGATCTGTTCAGATTTCATGACTGGGGTTTACAACCACTTTAAGGCTGGGTTCACACTATTGCAAATTGGATGCAGGTTTCTCTGCATACAATTCGCACAGCAGGAGATTTTGACTGGTTCTCTATGGAGCCGGTTCACACATCTCCGCAGTGGCTCTGGTGTGAATTGCACAGGAGTCCTGTGCGTCTTTTGGTTCATTTGAGGTTCGAATTCAGCCCAAAATTTGGGCTGAAATCGGACCTGAAATGATGAATGGAGACATGCTGGAGCATGCTGCAATGTGAACCCAGCCTAAGGCTTAAAATGGGCGCTTTTAGGATTTGAGCATATAGCTCAAATCCTCCCTCATGGGAGGATTTATATAGTAGATATTGTATGGATGACAGATATCTCTTAAAAAAGTCACCACTGCGACAAAATGTGTTGAGAACACGTTCTCGGTTTTATTTTGGCTTGCTTGCTGCTTAAAGCTCAATAAAGAGCTCTTTAAAAATTTCAAGCAATTCTAAATGAAATTTTTTTTCTTCTTTTTAATACTTATGTTATACTTATCTGCTCTGTGCAACAGTTTTGCACAGATCAGCCCCGAACCTCCTCTTCAGCGAGTGCTTCCATAGAAAGCAGCTCTAATAAAATAAATCTATACCTATATCTCACACATATACACACACACACACACACACACACACACACACACACACACACACAACAGCAGGGCTCGGCCACTGCCATCAATCTTGTCTTGTGAGGAGGGAAAGAGCTGAGAAAGTCGCTTCTCTTGAGCGCATCGCTGGATCAAGATTGGGATCTGGTAAGCATTAGGGAGAGCTGGTGGGGGGCAGCTGCACAGGGAAGGCTTTTTACCTTAATACATAGAATGCAATAAGATAAGCTAAAAAAAAAACAAAAAAAAAAAAAACCTTTTACCTTTAGAACCACTTTAATATTGCTGGGTAGCCTTGTCTCTATGCAAGTAAATATCAAAAGGCTAGGGGCAACAGCCAGTCCAGCGTGGTCCATGTCTGGCGCCCCTTAGGAAGCAATGATCCAGATGGCTGGACATAGAGACCTGCTCAGAAAAAACATCCATCCTCCTAGAACATTAGCAAAAAAAAAAAAAAAAGTGAAGCATGCCAGGAGTGGAGGATTTCCTACTTTTTTGTTTGTCAGTGTCCAATACTTCTGTAGGTGACAATGTAAGCTGACACTGAGTTTCTGTGTCCACCAATGGACAAGAAAAATAGCTCACTTTGGACTCTGTCCTTTGGATATTATACTAGTCTTAGTCTTTTAGCTTTTGTATATTGGTCTGTACCACCTATAGTGAGAAAAAGGATACATATTTTTTAATTTCTGGGATACTTATTTAGTTTGATCCCATTTAAAGAGAGTTACTGCAGCCTGCTCACAGAATTTGTAATAAAAACATCTTTGCCATTCTGAAGCTTCCCTCCAACCACTTTTTCATATTATTTTATATATACACTGTGATTGCCAAATATGCTGCAGAAATCCCCCCCCCCTTCCTGGCAAACTCTCGCCAAAGTGAGAAAAAGAGCTGTGCATGATGTCATAAGCCTAGGCTTCCTATCAGACAAGAAACAGGGGGTGGGTTGTATAAGGTATTTACTGTCAGAAAAAAAATCTGTTTTACTATCCAAAGTTAAAACAAGGGCAGAAGATTTATTATATAGAAAAATGACTTTAGTTCCGCTTTAAGGTGGGACAATTGAAACACATTATTTTTGGACAGTTTGGATTTGGTTGAACCGTTTTTGCACTGTTATATATAGTGTATACATATGCAAATACTTTATGATGCATTACACACTTGACCCCGGAGTTTTTGGTTATTAATTTAAGTACATTTTACCAGTGAATTGTACGGTTGATTGTGATATTTAGAATTCGTTAGCATTTCTTAGTACATCTTCTATTGTTAGCACAGGAATTGGTGTGTGTGTATTTTTTAAACAGGGGCCAATATAAGAAAAGTTATGGCTATATTCCGAGTCTGGAACACGCATTACTGATCTCCCTTTCACCAGCATTCACTACAATTTCAATAAGCCAAGCTTTTAAAGACTTCTTTTTACACACCAGTATAATGGATCATTTTAGAACATGGCTACACATACCTTTCACTCTCTTCTTTCTCTTTTACTAGAAACACCAGATTGTTATCATAGCGAGGAGTTTGTAAAAGTTCCTTTAATCTGTTATTTGCCTTTAAAAATAAAATAAAATCAAACTATTACATTCATCAAGCATACCAATACATATACTTATGTCGAACATTCTTTTTTTTTGTGTACTATGCAGGCCAAACTCTAAATCTTCAAGGGTCCACATATGTCTTGAGGATCATAACCTACTTAGAACATTGGTAATTAACATTGTAGAGACAACTGAAGCCAGAGAAAGGCCAAAAACGCTTTCTGAAGTACTCAGTTACAATTAAATTTAAATCATTAAACCCACCAAGAGCAGAAATTAAGAAGTGGGAGGGCAATATGGGTTCCAAAAAAACACTGGTTTGACATTGACAATGTATCAGCTTGCGTAGAAGGGCACCAGAACCATGTCAGAGTGAAAACATGCTTCCAAGGAAAAATTGTGTGTTTTCAATAGGAGTTTGTGATGTGTTCACCTGCATTCTTTTTCAATTATGCAAAGCAGCATTTCTCAACATCTGGCCAGCAGGCACACACCAGGTAGTCCCTAGTCTTAAATATGCAGAAGGACATACCAACATTGCCAGCAGGGGCAGAAGCAGGGTTTGCTTCCATTTTTTTTCCAGAAGGAAATCTGGAGGCTACAACCTCTGTTCAAAAAAAACAATAACAAAAAAAAACAAAAAAAAACAAACACCACAGCCAAGAGACTGCTCTATCCACAAAAGCGAAGTGGATGGAGGAATCCCACCATTCTGACAGTGGGACATAGTGCTGTCAAAATACACCATTTAGTTTTCCACTAAACAGAGAACTTCTAACCATTATGAATGATTTGCATGCTAGGTGAGGTTTTTAAAAAAAAAATAAATAAATAAAATAAATAAAAAAAATAAAGGAAGGAAAAACACTCCACATCAATACATTTAAAAATGTGCTTGGTCTACAGCGGGGTAGGCAACCTTTGAGAGGTGAAGGTCTACTTGAACAGATCAGACCAGGGTTCGGCATTCTTTACTGTTTTTTTAATTTTTTTATTACCTAGTAAGGCCTAACTAAATGGTAAGAAAAAGTAGAAAAATATAATAAAAACAAGTGTCACTAAAAATATAAAATTTAGCCTACCTTAAAAGTGGACAGTGAGAGTCAGTAGGGTAGTGGACGGTCTGTGGACAGTGTCAGTAGGGCAGTGAACGGTGTCAGTCTTTTTTAAAATAATTTTATTATTTTTTACAAGACCACGGATGTCTCACTTTTCAGGCAGAGAAATGAGATTTAGGACAAACTCAGCTGCACAGAATGAACAGGAAGGGCTCTGTACATTCTCCCAGTTCATCCACAAACCGAATCATAGTAAACACTTGGTATCGATCACTCACTGTGTTCATTCAGAAAAAGGAAAGGGCCAGTAAATTACATATTTACCAGCCCCTCCCCCGCTCTCCATCCTGAAATAATCTTCCGCAGAAGCTCTAGGCAGAGGAGGGGAAGCCAGCAGCGCTGCAAAAAAAGGGGGGGGGGGGGGGTCAGGGCTGCTGCGGGAGGGAAAAAACAGGGCATCAGTTACCTGCCTGCGATTGACGGGTCCCCAGTCTAAAGCAAGCAAAAAAAATAAAATCAATGAGTAAGAAGAAAGGCCATAACAGACTAGTCATGTCATGTTTCAAAACCATTTGATGGGCCACCTTCAATCACAGAGCTTTCTCTGCTGTGATAAGCAAAGAACACTGTGCGATACTATAATCTCCACACCACAGCCTCTGTGAGCTGTAACATGCAGGCACAGTAATGGGGCAGATGAGAACAGCATTCAGGGCTCTATGTGTCCACAACAGTTAATACCAGACTTTATTACTTCCTAGTTTGGGTGAATGGGTGAGCGAGCAGTTTTATATAGTATATGCTGGCACATATGAAAAGGAATGGTCAAAACAGTGACTTCAAATATGAGCAGAGATTTTAAAAAGGTAAATTTTAGGCAGCAAACACAGGAAAGTAGCAGGTTTTGTACAACCAGATCTATGAGAAAACAATTAAACGCCATCGCTGTGCACACGCCCCTGTGTCAATACTCTCAAAACAGGGGTGTGCCAATATATGGCACATACAGAACTGAGCACTTAGCAAGCACTAAGAATGCAGTCCACTAAGGATAGAGAAGGCAAGAAAACCTTCTGTGTGCAGTATCCCTCGCAGCCCCCCCCCCCCAATACTTATCTGAGCCCCATCTTGATTCAGTGAGGTGCATGAGAGCAGCAACTCTTCCAGATCTCTTCCTCTTCATTGGCCGTTGGCTCCCGCTGCTGTCAATCATAGCCAGTGAGGAGGGAGCAGGGACGGGCAATGCCGCACTCTGTATGTCTTATGGACACATAGACGGCTCAGGAGAGAGCAGGAATGAGTGTCCCCATAGCAAGCAGCTTGCTATGGGGGCACTGGACAAGGGGGAGGGGCCAGCATAGCCATCAGGAGACCCAAGAAGAGGAGGATTGGGGCTGCTCTGTGCAAAATCACTGCAAGGAGTGGGTAAACATGACAAACATGTTTGTTATTTGTAAAAAAAACAAAAAAAAAAAACAAACAGAGCCTTTAATATCACTTTAAGGGCTCATGCACACATGACGTTTTTACAGCTACTGTTAGGGGCGTCTGACGTTTTTATTTTTTAAGGCCTCTAAACGCCCCTACATGTTACCCTATGTGTCCATGCACACAGACTGTCAGAGACGTTTGGAGGCATAAAAATGGACAGCCTATGCTTCCAGGAGCACAGGCTGTGGAGCTGTAAAAACGAAAAATGCACAAACACGCTTCTAAACACTGCTAAATGCGTCTAAACGCTGTAACAAGCTGTTAGCTGTGTTTGGCGTTTTTAAATTATAGGGAGTGTGTTTATGGCACGTTTTTAACACTGCTTTTTCCTGGCAGCAGCGCTGGCGTTTTTTTAAACGTCCTGTGTGCATGAGGCCTTGGCTTGCAAAATCTGATCTCAGTTGGGGAAGGAACAAAGTCAGTTCCTCTCTCTATTCAGTTCACCTAATTCCGCTGTTTGGATTAGTCTGTCCCAATGGGAAGCCTGAAAAAGAAGGCGGTGGGAGGGGGACACCCCCTTTCCGCTACCTGTGAAAGTGAACCAGCAGCTGTATTATTGCTCATATCACTTATGTTTAAGAAATTACTGGCTGTAAAAAAATAAAAAAATAATATGATACCAGACCATGCAAACTCAACCACCTCAATGCGAGGCCATAAATACTGTATACATATGGTGGTATTGAGGCAAAAACGACCCATGGCATAACTGCATTTCATGCTACATTTTTTTCTGTGTAGTACCTTAAAAGTCTCTATAAGAAAAGAACATACATTATACCTACCGGAGTATCATGGATTGGTGACTGAGATAGAGAAAGTGAAGACAAGTCTGCTTTCTGTGGGGTAGCTGGCATAGGCTGTGCTGCAGTTTTCATAATCTCATCAAGAGGTTTGAGTGTCTCTTCTTCTTCTTCATCAGAGCTTAATGAAAAAGCATGAAACGATTCATCGCTGTCCACGCTATCCCGGTGAACTCGCCGTAAGACTTTTTTTGAACCATTAAAAGTAGTGTCCGGTGTAGAGCAGTCAGAGTTCTTGGATTCTGAAGTGGCAGGTCCCATAGGGAAGAGAGGAAATTCAGATTCTAAATCACTGCTGCTTGCCTTTTCAGATTCTGCAAATTTTAGAAACATTTTAGTTGGAAACTAGGCTGTGAATTTTGCAGGAACAAACTGAATTGTAAACATTCTTTAACAAGGAACGTCCACAATATCCTTGCATGTACCTTCTCAATACAGAAAATTTTTGATTTCCTGTCCATCTTATACTTACAACTTCATTCTTTTCTGGACAGGAGTGGTTAAAGTATTAAAAGCGCAAACTTATTCTGTCTGTGTCCCTGCTAGGGAGAATTATCCTCTTTAATTAGTGACCAATGTCACTAGACTGAAAGTGATGGAAAAAAAACAATGTTCTGGTTACAACTATTTGATAGTCCATTTGGAGAGATTTCCTTTCACTTTGTGTTACATAATTTACCGAACAGGAAATAAAGGGATCTCCCTGATAAGACAAAGAAAAAAAAAAATTTGACATCCGGCCTTTGGGGCACTATTCCTGCAACTGACAGCATTGAACACTATTCCTCCCACTGACACCAATGATGGGGCATTAATTCCTCCTCCTGACCTCCAAACTGGAAGTACTGTTACTCCCACTGGCCAGCCCCCCTAAAATCTGAAGGACAACAAACTGGCCCTTTGTTTAGAACATTTGGAAAACACTGCTATACTGTATTGTTTATAGTGATTGTGAAATAGTTAAACTAAAAAGGTAAATTTTTTTTTTTTAAATTTGCATAGAATTGGAGGGGTTAAAATCAGGACTTTAGAAAGATCCATGTCCCACTCTCTCTAACTGTCCGGATTACCAATTTCTATGAAAGTGAGGCTAAATCCAAAATGTAAAGTTTACACCTAGAAAAAGAACAGAGGCACTTGTTACAGTGACAACAGTCTGAGAGAGGATCAAACAATCAACTTCTGTTGAGCGGGGATGGCCACACACTGATCGAAATTCAGCTTGTCCCTGATGAACTGGTCAAATTTCAATCAGTGTCTAGTCAGCTTAATGCGGTCAACACATCCAAAGCTGAAATATATTACATGTTGGTTCCAGAAGACAAGACCAAGAAGACCAGAATAGCTCTTTACTTACCTAAACTAGTTTTGACATTTGAAGTTTTCCTAATACTTACAGATGTTCCATTTACCTATAAAATAAATACAAAGACTTAGCATGAAAAGTTTTCTGATCACGGATCAGTCAACAAAAATACACAAAAACACACTATACAAAACTATTCTACAGGTTTAAGCCCAGTGCAAGCATATTAGAATGCAACAGATATTGATACAACTAGCCATTGAAGGTACAATGAAACCAAAATTCATTTTTATCATTTTATTTCCTTTGTGTTCACCATTATTGATGGGTCTCTAATCATGCATATAGAGATATAGAAAGCAATTTGCACTGCTGAATGCCAATGAGGTGTGGACCTTTCTAATGAGAAGCAAATACTGCTTCATACATAAGGAATATTACAGGGCCTCCCACAAACACTTCCACATAGAAACAGTGCTGTACCTTGTACAACACTTGTTGTACCTCATTTTATTGCCTTCTGCACTGCTACTGTAGTCATATCTGAATGAATGTGTGCAAGCCAGCAGTGCATCCAATCACAGAGGCCAGTCCTGGCAAAATAATGGTACAGAAGAGGTCAAACTGTGTTGTGACCATGGGATTTCAGTTTTCCATTTGTTGAGAGGAAAGTTCCTTTAAAGGTCTATACACACCAAAATGATCGTGTTGTGGTGCACCAATATGCATTACAGCATGCATTAAAGTGGTTCTCTGCATTAAATAAAAAACCTCCCAATACCTAAAACACATCCCCCTCCATCCCCAAATATTTACCAGGGTCTTCTCTCGACCCAGTGCTTTGCCCAGCTGCCTGCAGCTCCACTGCTCTCTCTTTCTGTCCTCAGAGGAAACAGAGCAGCGGGAACCATAGGTTCCTGTTGTTGTCAATCAGTTTATGTGGAGGAGGGAGTTGGTAGCATTGGCTGAGCTGTGCTATATCTATGGACACACACAGCCCGGGTTGGGAGTGTGCCTTTATAAGTAACCCCCATAGCACATGGCTTGCTATGTTTGCACCCGCAAGAAGAATGAGTGAACAGTGCTGGCAGAGGACTCTAGAAGAAGAATTAAAGTGATTGCAAAGCTTCACTTTTTTTCAGTGCATCATGTCTAGAAATCACTAATCTATCCAGGTCAAATGCTTGTTTTATTTACTGGAATTACTTATACCTATTAGCCAATTGGTCTTCAATAGCTTTTGTCAATATAGGTTGCAGTTTGTAACATCAAACCTAAACAATCCAGTGATGAAAACACAAGAGGAAAAAAAAAAAAAAAGGAAGAACCCAAACAAACAAGAAATAACTCCAAAGCCACATGCAACCATACCTTTGAAAGAAATTCACGTCCCTTTGATTTCCCCAGACTAACCGCCTCATGATTGCTTTTCTTCGTTATTCCTCCATGGGACCTGTTACGGGGTGCCCAGGAGTCTACTAAGATTAAAGGTTTCTGAGGAACCTGACCTCTTTGTCCACTTACTGGAGTTTGGCTCCTTTTATCAAAAAATTGCTGATTATAGTGAGATTTTCCAGAAAATGGCAGCGGTCTTACATTTTTAGATTGTAAACGTTTTAAGGAAGGCAGGTTTTGAGCGACAGCCTCTGTACTGTTAAAGCATTTCTTAAACCCTTCTTTTAAATTAACCAGTGTGCTGACAGGTAAAGTTAGTGTGCCAACGGGTAAAGTTAGTCTCTCAATTACTATCTTAGGAGATAGTACATTCATGCCACATTTTTCACAGTAAGCCTGAAAGTTTCTTACAATTGTTCGATTGTCTTTCTTGCTTTTTAGAAAGGCTTCTAAGATGGGGCTTTTGCTGGGTGACTGCACTGGGCTCTTCCTCTGCCTTTTGGATGGTGGAATTTTATTAGAATTGCAGGAGTCCACATCTTGGGTCTGTAGTTTTAAGCGCTTATTTGCTCTGCAATTAAAAATGGAATTGCCAAGTGCACCTGTGGGACAGAAGGCTTATTTGAATATGCAGTAGTTAGAAAGAATTTCACAATATAGTAGTTATAGTGTACAGAGGTCTACAATACACATACCTGGTTTACAAGCTGGTTTGAAGAAATCAGTTATATGTTGCTTTCTGAAAAGAAAAGACCAGATTAAACATGACTAACAAAATCAAAAACACGGCTATTCCTTGTTAGCACTCGTTTTTTTCTAGAAATAAGATGCATCTAAACCCAAAAGCAAAAACTGATATTGCAGCTTACCAGTGGTACTCGTTTCCTTTGATCAGACCAGGAAAACCTTTTTAGCAAGTTCAGAAAATAGCTGTTGATCCTAAAGCGGAGTTCCACACAATTTTAGAAGTTCACCTTAATAGCTTCCTATAATTACAAACATTGTCAAATGGAAAAAATTTTTTCCTAAGGGTTACCTGTATAGCCTTTATTTCTGTGGCGTTTCCTGTCTTAGCCACCCATGGGTATCGCCGTCATATTATAAATCATTATTCTCAGGAGTCAGTGTGTCTTGCCACCACTAATTCTCGCCAACTTCTGAAACCGGAAGGGACGCAATGACGCTTTGGTTTATCTTTGTTGCCATCACAACGGGGCGGGCACTTCCGATGACGCCGCCTGTTGTGATGGCAATGTCGGAAGTTTGCGGTGCTGTGCATAGTACATAATGCGCATGCACGGGAAATGAATATAATGAAATGATATAACTTAGTTTTTTTATACGAAACCGGACATCGGGGGATATATTTCAAAAAAGTAGTGAGTGTTACATTTAAATTATATGAAGGTACAAATTGTTTAGAAAATAAAAAAAATGATTTTACATTGGGACTCCGCTTTAAAGACGTTCCCCTTTTAAAAAATTTTGTTATACATTTTTTTTTTACTTGAAGCCTGTAAAGCATTGCACCTGCAGACTTCTCAGTGTATCTGCCTGCTTGTACCTAGTATGGGCAAGCAGATACACACTGAAAATGAGAGAATGAACTACCATAGTGCTCAACAGCGCAGTGCTAGTTACCATATTTATCGGCGTATAACACGCACCCCAATTTATGAGGGAATTTTAAAGGAAAAAAAAACTTTTAGGAGGGAAGTTGAAGGGAAAAAAACTTACATTTAAATGCCCCAGTGCAGCCTTGCCAGTGCAGCCTTGTCAGTGCAGCCTTGTCAGTGCAGCCTTGTCAGTGCAGCCTTGCCCCAGTGCAGAGTTGTAGCTCGCTGAGCTTCAAAATTGCCGACCGCGATTTGAAAATGGTGCCGCCAGCGCCGAAATACACAGAGCCGGTCCTCGGCTCTTCTAGGGGGCTCTCGTTCACTTTCGGCTCCACTCGGGATGGGCGTGACTGTAAGCGGAGCTATCCGAACCTAGCCGAGTACACTCGGCTAGGTTCAGGCGGCGCTCGAGTGAAGCCGAAAGTGGCCGAGAAGAGCCGATGACCGGCATTGTGTATTTCGGCGCCGGTGGCGCCATTGTCAAATCGCGGTCGGCGATTTTTCACATCTGACAGCTCAGGATCGCAGGGGATCGGCGTATAACATGCACCCGCGATTTTCCCCTAATTTTAAGGTGAAAAAAAGTGCGTGTTATACGCCGATAAATACGGTAATTATAAACTGAAAGTCGACAGCCGCACAGGCTGTCTGTACTTGTTCACCCATTGACAGAACACTGTGAATGGATGACGTGGCAGGGCGGGCGGAGCAATTGTAACACATTACAAACAGAATATGGGTGTAACATGTTACAAAAGATGAACTTACCCTTTAACAGAATTGCACTGTGTTTGTCACTTGCTATGAGCAGAAACAGCAGCGTAAACATTGTTATTTGTAAGCTACTAATCCTCTCAATCCACCCTGTAATGGAGATGAACAATGGCAGACATGCGAAGTCTAGCTTGTGTGACAACAAAGGCTCCCTACATAGATACTACAGAGAAATTAGTGTAGTCATAAAGAGACAAGAAGTGTGTCATACACAGCATTACCAGATAAAAGAAAAGAGAAAAAAAAAAAAAAAAAAGGTCTTACGGTATTTCTAAGAGCCTTTCAGGACAACCTTGGAGAGAGCGCAGCTCCGCCCAATTTCAAGGAAACAAATGCAGCCTTTAAATCCCTCCTTTCATCATGGCCTCAGTTATTGTGGTCTCCGACATACTCGAAAACAAAGCATAGAAAACCACAAACAACCATGATAGACACTTAAACCACTTCTAAGATACAAAGGGAGGGAAATAGCAGTTGTCCTGAAAAGCTCTTAGAAATACCGTCACCGGTAAGTCTAACTAGGCCTTTCTCCAATCGCCTTCCAGGACAACCTTGGAGAGGATAATTGAGAAACTTACCCTAGGGTGGGACTACTGCCTGCAGTACCTTCCTGCCGAAGGCTTGATCTGCGGCAGACAGCAAGTCCAACCTATAATGTCGGAGAAATGTTGAGTAGTTGGACCAAGTAGCCGCCTTGATCAGGCATAGCACTGGCCCTCTCAGCCCAGGAAACTTCCGTTGATCTCGTGGAATGAGCAGCAATACCTGAGGGGGGGGGTATTTCTCCTTTAGCTTCATAGGCCTCCGTAATTACCCAACTAAGCCATCTTCCCAGAGTGCTTTGGGAAGCTTTCTCCCCTTTATGTGAGCCTGAGAAAAATCACAAAGAGGGCAATTGATTTTCTAAATTCCTTAGTGATTGATTAAAAAAAAAAAATATATAATGAAGCAGGCATCTCCTTACATCCAAAGTATGAAAAGCTTCTTCTCCTGTCAAGGAAAAAAGGGGGCAACACTATTTCCTGTGAGCGATGAAAGTTTGAAGAAACTTTGGGCAGGAAAGCTGGGTCTGTCTGGGTCACTCGGCCTGGAAAAACTTTAAGAAAAGGCTTCGTGACTGCTAGGCCCTGAAGCTCGCTGACTCTTCTTGCCGAGGTAATGGCTACTAAGAAGATTGTTTGCAGAACTAAACTTAAGGATGCTTCCTGTAAGGGTTCGTACGGATCCCCCGTGAGACCCTGTAAAACAATAGATAAGTCCCAACTGGGAAAATTTTTGAGGGCCACCAGCCTAGTTCGTGCTAGTGCCCTGAGAATCTTGAAATTAAAACTTCTCTGGATACAGTCTTTTCAAAATAAACTGAAAAAGTGCCACCACCTGTGTTTTTAGGGTGCTGGCTGCCAGTCCCTTTTCCATTCCATCATGGAGAAATTCAAGGACTGATACAACACTTTTTACCTGAAAGCTTTTAGAGGTACAATAGGAATTAAACTTCTTCCAGATCTTCAGGTATATGGCCCAGGTTACCTCCTTTCTGCTGGAAAGTAGGGTCTTTACTAGTTAATCGGATAAACCCTTGGATTTTAGGAGATCTTCCTCAGAAGCCAAGCAGTTAGATGTAACCGGTCTGCTTGCGGATGAATCACAGAGCCCCATGTTAGAAGGTCCTCCCTGAGCGGCAGCCTCCAAGGAGATTCTGTAGCTAAATTTAGTAGTGTTGCGAACCAGGGTCTTTTTGGCCAAAAGGGAGTGACCAGGATCATGTTGGTTCTTTCTTCTCTGAATTTCCTTAAGACCATCATTATCAGAGGGAAGGGGGGAAAGGCATAGCACAGTTGATAATGCCATGGATGTGCGAGAGCATCTATGCCTATGGCTTGGTCTTCTCGGTGAAGAGAAAAGAAGAAGATTAGATTATTTATTCATTTTCTAACTAATAGAGCTTGAGATATACAAGTCTAATATATTTGATACTACCCAGTCATCTTTATTAATTGCTTTCAGGACTAGCAGCACCATCAGGTTCCGCTATCCTTACTTATTGATTTTATTTTATCTCGGTTATCAGTAAACAACCGAACTCATCTTTGGTTGTTTATAGTAATGTTATTGACCCTTTGCAACATATCAGTCAGGATATATCCGAACTCACTATGTTGCAGATTGGAGCGGAGGGAGTGAGACTCTCTCCTTGGTGGTATATTTCATTTATATGAACACCACTGATGGAGCAAGCTTTTTTGTGTTCGATCATCATTTCTGTGATACTCAAAAATCTCTGGTTTCAGATACCCTTAACTTTAATTTTCCCCTTTTTTCATCATTTACTGCAGTAGAGTCCTACTATCTCTTTTTCATCCCGTCTATAGCATTTCAAGCGAGATAGTTCATTTTAGTGTATATATTATATATATAGTTTATTAATAAGCGGTACTTCTAGGTATAATATCCACCCTATACTTAGTTGACCACCACTGCGCCTCGGAGAATCAACCTAGATGATAATTATCATCGGTTGGTATAGCCTAACTATAGCTGCCACTTGGTGAATAACAACTGTGCAAAAAATATTCAAATCTTGTGACGTGACAATGGTGCACTACACCCCACGTGAAGAATTTAAAACGTAAAAAAGAAAAAATAATTATTTCTATAGGATTAACATAAATGATTTTAGGTTTACCAAAGACTAGATTAGAGAAGTATGATTTTAGTTTTTATATGGTAATTTTGTCCAGCCATCTCCATTTATCCATTCATTTGATTACATCATTCCATATATTTTTTTATGTCATATTTTTTGCGGATATTCAGTTTTTATATATCAATGGGTTGTGATAACAATAACCGATTGGATAGTTTTTATATAATATTTTATATAATATATGTGATATAACACACTTTGGCATATAATTATGTGTAAAGCATATTGAGTGCCTTGATAAACATGTCAGGATGTTATAGCGTTGTTGGATGATCCACCGCTCTGTGAGGTTGCCATAAATAATGGTGATCAAGCAGAGGGATGCCGACAGTCTGATACCGCTACATAAATAAACCATTAATTACGGACCGGCAGCCGTGATTAGCGGGGGTTTGCGCTCACGGGGACACTCTGACAGCGCAGTCGCGGATTACACGGGGCGCGCATGCGCACTTTGACTTCCCTAGTTGATTAGAGAGGAGAGGAGGTATAAAGGGAGATTGATGCTTTGAGCGGCCTATCCCATGATTAAGCTACAGGTGTAGCGAAACATGTCGGGGGCGTGGCCGAGCGAAGGATAAACACCACGTACTAAGTGACAGGAGGAAGCAAGCTCTGAGGTTCGCCTATCGGGGGAGACGGTGGGTCCATTGGACAGGCAGGCGAGGAGAGGGTGAGAGAGACTTCTTACACGCCAGCTGTGGCAGGGTCCGCCGTGACCGCATACCCCCTAGGAAGGCTTATCCAGGTTGCTGTGTTGGTATTGCTGTATACAGATTGCCGTGGATTTTTGCTGTGCTGTTATATTGTTTGCACAATGTGAGTGGATCTTTTGGAGTGTAATATGAAGTGTGCGATAATAAAAGTTTTACGTTATCACACTATTGGGAGTTCTTTTTCATTTTTATATGGAACGAATCTCTGAATGGAATACACTTAACCCCTACCGGTAGCCTGGAAACCCCTATGCTTTATAGCCTCATACGAAAGTGGAGGCATAAGGAGCTGGTGAGAGACTGTCTATTGGGAGAGGGAGCACTGAACACAAGTGTGGTGGAAGGATTAATTACACTTCAGGAATATAAAGGACCTGCTGTGGCACAGTTGATGTTTCTGTTGTTCACGATCACGGATTTTTTTTATACACATGCGTGTATTTTTCACAGATTTTAATTTATTGAATTCTAGCCACATAGTCAATGTGGGATATGTACATTGTGCTATGGGGTTAATGTTATATATCCAATAATTGTATAAGGATTGACACATATGATTTGAAGTAGTGTTAACACTGAGTCACTTTATGTACTGTATTTTATTTGGTGTTTTATTATTTTATTCAATATACACCCGTAAAAGTGTGTTCATTAGATTAGGAATTCCACTGTAAAATAGTGGGCATACAAATATTTTGTTTTGGAGATAGCGCCACGTTTTAAATTCTTCACGTGGGGTGTAGTGCACCATTGTCACGTCACAAGTTTTTAATATTTTTATATATATATATATATATATATATATATATATATATATATATATATATATATATATATATATATATATATATATATATATATATATATATATATATATATATATATATTTTACTGCTAAATTTCTTTTTTATTTTATTTGTATTTCATTTTATTTGGTTGCTTTTTTTCTTCTCCTTTTTCCATTACATACCGTTTGCAGTGTTCTGAATGAGACTCTGGGTCCTAATACAGGCATTGTTTTGCCATTTTTTCCCTTTTCGCTTTGTCTCTCTCTATGCAGTTTCATTGCCTCTTCCCTTGGCTATTTGTTCAATAGCCATTTGCATTATATTTTTGCATTATAATGATAGACTACATAAGCTACAGTTCAGGCTATTTTCACATTTACACTCCTGTGTGCTTGTATAACTGTTGATGTCCTGTCACAGGAAATTTTACTCCTTAATGTAAGTTATATTTTTTGCGACATTGCATGAGTGATGACTAATTAGTTGACCGCAAGTTGCATTTACATATATATTAATATCCTTTTTCCAGTTTCCTTTTTGGCATATTTCTTATTTACTAGCTTCCAGTAAACCCCAGTGTCAATGTGTATGCATAGTTCAACACACATGCAACAACCTTTGTTCTGCACAGAGTTTTGCACAAGTTTCTCTTTTATTTTTTTCAATATAATCTATGAGTAAGCATCAGTAGATGTGAAACGCGTTAGCTGCTGTCCTGTCATATCCACTTTTTATGTGACCTGTTCAGATATTTTTTGTCACAATAAAGGTGCTTTCTTTTTCATTGAGTGCGGCCATCCAGGATTCTTTTGTCTTTCTCCACAACTTGTGCAGAGCCAGCACCTGTGAGGCCGTTTTGGGTGTTAATTTTCATCCAGGTGTGGTAGTCCTGGGAGCAGCTTTTTTCCTTTTGACAATCTGGAGATATAGGTAAGCATCCCTCAAATCTAGGGATACCATGAAACAGTCTGTAGTCAACAGTTTTGTTATTAAATGTATTGTGTGCATGCGGAAATGTTTGTAACGAATTGATCTGTTTAGGATTTTTAGGTTCAGAATCAAATCGATACTTCCCGAAGGCTTTTTCACCAAAAAGGTGTGGGAATAGAAGCCTCGGCCCTCCTGATGTTTCGGGACCTGGACGATTACTTCTTGTTGGATCAGATCCTGTAATAGGTTCATCATTGCTGAAGCTTTGTCTCGGTCCCTCGAGCCGTAAGGAAGAAACCTGCTGGGGGGGGGGCTTCGAAAACTCTAGACTGTATCCCTGAGAGATAACATTCCTTACAAAAAGGCTTGAAGATGTTCTGTTCCATTGTAGGAGGAAGGCAGACAGTCTTCCCCCTACTGGGACAAGACTGTCACTTGTTTTTGGGTGGTTGGTCTGGGAAAGATCTGAAGAGAACTCCTCCTCTACCCTTACCCTTTTGGGAGGCCCAACGGTTCTTGTTATCTTCCCTACTCTTACGGGGCTGTTGAACAGCATGAAAATTCTTTTTAACCATTTGGTTTTTTGGCAGGGAAAGTCTTTTTCTTGTCAGCTGCCCTGTCCAAGATTGTTTCCAGGTCTGTACCAAAAAGAAGATCCCCCGAAAAGGTAGACCACACAATTTAATCTTGGAGGCTGTGTCGCCCGACCAAGTTTCTAGCCAGACAGCACGTTTGGCTGAATTCACCAGGGCTGGTGACCTTGCTGCCATCTTAATTGATTCAGCCGATGCGTCGGCCATGTATTTCACTGCTTTCAGAATTAACGGAAAAGATGCCAAAAGATCTTTTCGTGGTGTCCCCGCCTCTGCGTGACTCTTCAGCTTTTCCACCCAGCATTCTAGGTTTCTTTTGCACCACCGTGGAAGCCATAGCTGATTTGAGGCTGGCCGACACGGAATCCCATGCATTTTTCAAGAGGGAGTCTGCCCTTTTATCTATCATGTCCTTGAGCACCCCCATGTCCTCAAAGGCTAGGTCTGTGTGACGGGACACTTGTTAAAAAGCGGCATCCATCCAGACTCTTCTTCTGTCTTCAAATAGAAACTGTCTCTTGAGGGTTTTGGAAAGGAAAGGGCTTCTTTCTTTCCATTTCTCCTTTATTTCCATTCTTTCTTGACCATATCCGATATAACTCTATGGACTGGGAACACCCTGTGTTTGGCGTCATCCAGACCCTGGTTCATTATATTGTGAACTGACAATTGTACTTTCTCCTCCTGAATGTCGAGGGTCGTGTAAATCACTTTTAAAAGGTCGTCCACTTCTTCTAAAGACAATTTGTAACTAGAGCCTCGGCTATCGTCTTCCTCTTCTACCTCATCCTCTGAATCCCTGAGGGAAGGAAGAGTACTTGCCCCCTCGTCCTCCAAGTCTACAACCTCAACGGGCTTATGCCCCGTACACACGGTCGGACTTTGTTCGGACATTCCGACAACAAAATCCTAGGATTTTTTCCGACGGATGTTGGCTCAAACTTGTCTTGCATACACACGGTCACACAAAGTTGTCGGAAAATCCGATCGTTCTGAACGCGGTGACGTAAAACACGTACGTCGGGACTATAAACGGGGCAGTGGCCAATAGCTTTCATCTCTTTATTTATTCTGAGCATGCGTGGCACTTTGTCCGTCGGCTTTGTGTACACATGATTGGAATTTCCGACAACGGATTTTGTTGTCGGAAAATTTTATCTCCTGCTCTCCAACTTTGTGTGTCGGAAAATCCGATGGAAAATGTCCGATGGAGCCCACACACGGTCGGAATTTCCGACAACACGCTCCGATCGGACATTTTCCATTGGAAAATCCGACCGTGTGTACGGGGCATTAGAGGTAGACGCCCTGGGACTAGATGGTGGTTGCTAGGTTTCAACTTGGCCTGCTGGCTGGACCAGCAACGATTTGACTGAACCCAGTGAGTTTACGTAGTGAGGAAAACAAGTCTTTATATTGCTGGGATGTTTCCTCTTCGACAAGATCCTTAGTGCAGGATCTGTACATAGCCTTTTACCAAGAGTCTCTGAGAGGATTCTTGCATGAAGGGCATTTCCTCGGACTTGGCGGGTTCAAATATGTAAATATGTTTTGTTTTCCCTAAAACTTTTTCCCTCCCTTTAGTGCTTAGGAGAAACAGACCACCACCAGTGAAGAGAGAGAGAGAGAGAGAGAGAGAGAGAGAGAGAGAGAGAGAGAGAGAGAGAGAGAGAGAGAGAGAGAGAGAGAGAGAGAGAGAGAGAGAGAGAGAGAGAGAGAGAGAGAGAGAGAGGCCCCTCAGTGTTGAAACCCATACATAGCAAAACCTCCACCATCAAACTGCAGGGTCCGAGAGAAGTAACCTCTGACCCTGTAGTAACAGGCTCCCTACAGGGAGGAACATAAAGAACAAACAGTCACAGCATAAGCCCATAAGGAGAAGAATAAAGGCACCACTGTGCCCCTCTTACCTGGGCCTGACCGGTGCCTGTTTCCACCATTGCTGACGGTCTCTCGTCCATCTTAGCAGAGAGAGCAGTGGGGGATGAGAAAACCTCCTCTGTTTTAAAATTTCCCGGCTCCAGCATCATCAATGATGGCCGGAAGCAGAAGCACCGGTCGATAGACCTGCCCCCTTGGCCTCTGCGTTCCAGGCGACCGGAACCACTTGTCACCACGCCCACACAGAAAGCTTATAAAAGGCTTTGGGCTTGTGTATCTGACCTGCAAGTTGACTTGCTTCTTACCTGTTCAAACAAATTTTGAATTTAGATTTGTACAGGGATGCAATACCTATTTGACATGAACCTGTTGATAACCTCAAAAAACAATAATATTCAGAGCATCTAGCATATAAAAAAAAAAAAAAGCTGGCAGACAGGCAGAGTGCCCATCTCTGTACCCCCCCCCCCCCCCGGTCACTGGTTTTCAAAGACCCTGTTTGCTACACAGCTAAAAAATGGGCTCCTAGCAACCAGTGGCGCTGGAAGTGGGCACAGCCTGATAGGGTAGTTTAAAGACTAGATCCCCATTCACTGTTCTTGTTATTGACAGCAGGTGATGGGAGAATTCTTTAGCCAACAGCAGGCTGTCTAATGGGTATGGATCCACCCACTGGGGAGAGGACATGATGCCATCAAACTCTGCCCACCCAGCTACAAAAACCTCTTGGCCTCTGCACTGTCTGTGTGGCAGTGGCACGTAGGAGTTGAGCTGCACTGATGAAGTGTCCATTGGGGTCATGGACTTGTCACTTGAACCGAGTGTAACCACGATGAAATTCTAAAGAGTGCCACAGACAATCTTTATGAATTCCTCGGTATACATTCAATTTAGAAATCATATGGATATTATTATATAAATGTCAAATTGTGAACCAGAAGAGATAAATCAGAAGGAGGAAAAAAACAAAAAAAAAACAAACAAAAAAAAAAAACAAAAAACACACCACACCCCTATAGAGGCCTTGCTGAACAAACCCCTTACATACGTCTTCGCATTCCACAAAGAAATTAATCACCTATATTTTTAAGGCTACCAAATGATCATGGAAAGCCTCCACGTTAACGTTTTCCAAAGTATTTTCTCGACTAAACAGATCCATGGTGAATTAAAAATTGTCAGATATTTCCAATGACACCCGTGAAAAATTCTTGAAGAGCTGGTTGTCATGGATATTGCACTCCCAACTGAACTTCAGAGCATCACATCTTTGAGTCATTGAAACACTCAAGTGGTCTGTGGGGGGGTGGGGACTTACCCCTCCACTCCCCATCCCCACTTCTACACCTCAGTACTCTCTCCCAAACCCTTACACACTTAACCTTTCTTATACTTTTCTCTTTCCTAGTTTCCTTATTTTCTTCTTCTGAAAACCTCTATATCCTATTGAAACCAGATGTGCCTCAGTATCAAAGACATATATACCAATGGTATTTAAGACCCCTATTTTCTTTGTAAACCAGAAAAATTAATTTAAATGACCGTTTGCTTATATTCCATATTGTTACAAAAGATGTCTGCCAATGTAAGCAACTCAACTGTGCCTCGTGTTAATGGGATACACCCCCCTGTTCATTGTATATTTCTGCCAAAAAAGAATCATTCTTGGGATTTCACCCCCTTTTTAGTACATGTATTGAAAACGTAAATAAAAACAATTGAACAAGAAAAAACAAAAAACAAAAAAACAACCCCACAAATGTTTACCAAAAGATTGAAGGAGTAAAAGCAAATTAAGCCAAAATAAAAATAGAACACAAACAAGCTCTATTCCCATAGGCCCAAATCAGTGACTGAACTGAAAAGCAACTGTACAGAAGTATGAGGCTGAGAGAGAAGACTGTATAATAAAAATATACATAGCACTTTACAGGGAACACCTGTCTACCAGCTTATGCAATATGATCAATTACATGGTAGAATCACAATGCTTAAAATCATGCAGATATAGGCCAGGAGCTTTGGTTAAAGTGGTATTAACCACTTGAAGACCAGACTAATACACCCTCTTTCAGGTAATTTTTCAACGCTTTCAGATTTTGATTGACAAATTAGTCATGCAACACTGTGCTCATATTTAATTCATTTATTTTAAAGATAGAGCCTTCTTTTTGGGGGTGCTTTGCTATATAATAAAAAAAAAAAAAAAAAAAGTCTTAGTTTGTTTTAAAAGGTTGGAAATAAATAATCTAAATAAATTCAGGCTAAAATTAATTCTGCTACAACAAAAACAAAAAAGGTGTACTTTATTTAGTCTGTATGAAAGGTAGAGTGTCTACAAACCATGGTATATATTTGAAAAGTGATCAATCTTTATGTACTGACTGCCTGTCTCATTTCTTGAATCCCTAAAATGCCAACACAGTACAGATACCCTCAAAAGGATATATTTTTGGAAAGTATACAGTCCAAGGTATTTAGCAAGAGGAACGACTTTTCACAGCCTAGAGGCATAGAGGGGCCCAAAATCCAAGGAGCACTTTTGGGCTTTCAAGGAGCATTAATTACACGTCTAATTTTTTGACTACCTATCATATTTCTTGAATCCCTGAAGTAAGGACAGGAAAAAAACACACAAAATAACCACATTTTAGAGAGCAAACACCCCAAGGTATTTTTTGAAAGGCAAAGTGTGTCTTTTAAAAATGTCACTTTTTGCTACATGTTTTTGGAAAACGCGGAAAGAAATTTTTTTTTTTTTTTTTTTTTTTTACACAATGTTGTCAATTACAACACACAGCAAAGGCATACTTAAGCTGGCCATACACCTATAGATTATCTGCAGATTTTCTATGGTTAGATAGAAAATGTGCAACAGATCTCTCCATGTTCGCTAAACTGTGTGGATGGAGGAATCTCCCACTTTTTCCATCTAACCATAGAAAATCTGCAGATAATCTAAAGGTGTATGGCCAGCCTTAGAATTACACACTATAACACATTTTGGTAACTCCTCCTCAGTATGGCAATATCACGTGTGAAACTTTATCACAGCCTAGCTGCATAGAGAAGCCCAAAAATACAATCTAATTTCCTGACTACCAATCACATTTTTTGGAGGCCCTGGAGCACCAGGACAGTGTAAACACCCCAAGGTATTTATAAGAGGCATGGCAAGTCTTTTGAAGATTTCATTTGAAAATGACCACTTTTACGTTAAAGCGGATCACCCACCGTGTAAAAATATACTGGGGTTATGGTAGCTAGCTTCTGGCTCTCTGGGGTCTTTCCATGGGCCAGGAGGCATCCTTTTACGTAAACCACTGCATTATACGGGGTGAAATCATGGTTGGACAACTATCAAAATTGACAACATATGGTCCTGATTAAGGAGGGTTACCTGCAAAATGCGCGTATGTTCATTTAACTATCATGTGATACAACACCAAGTATTTTTATTTTTTAACTCTTTTGTTAGATATGTAATAATGAGTGTTTTTATTGTTGATTAAACGGGAACTTTACTCAGAACAACTTGAGCAAAAAAAAGTTTTTTAGCAAGAAACAAAACATATATTCCACATCAACCACTTCAGCCCCGGAAGGTTTTACCCCCTTTCTGACCAGAGCACTTCTTACAATTTGGCACATAGTCGTTTTAATTGGTAATTGCGCGGTCATGCAATGCTGTACCCAAACCAAATTTGCGTCCTTTTTTTCCCCACAAATAGAGCTTTCTTTTGGTCCTATTTGATCACCTCTGCGGTTTTTATTTTTTCGCTATACACGAAAAATAAATAAAATTTAAAAAAAGAATCGCAACAAGCGTATATTGATTGGCTTGCGCAAAAGTTATAGCGTATAGACTATGGGAATGATTTATGACATTTTTATTATTTTTACTAGTAATGGCGGTGATCTGCGATTTTTAGCGGTATTGCGACGAACAGATCAGGCACTTTTGACACATTTTTGGGAACACTGACATTCATACAGCGATTAGTGCTATAAAAATGCACTGATTACTGTGTAAACGACACTGGTAGGGAAGGGGTTAACACTAGGGGGCGAACAAGGGGTTAAAAGTGTGTTCCCTTTGTTTGTTCTAACTGTGTGGGACTGAGGAGGAGTGGAGACATATCGCTGTTCCTACTTACTAGGAACAAAGAGACATGTCTCCTCTCATCTGACAGCACAGGGATTTGTGTGTTTACATACATAAATCCCCGTGTTGGCACTCAATCGCCGGCCATGGGCAGCGGGCTCCTAAAAGGAACCCTGTACTCGTACTGGGTTTCGCGCAAGAGAGCCATTCTACCCCCGTAAATACACGTGAGCTGGTTGGGAACCGGTTAATAATCATGCTACCAAAATTAGAGTGTTGTAAATTGCGTCTAGCACTGCTCCTTTTTCATCTTGCTGGAGGCTGAGTGACCTAGCAGGACTTCATTTTCTGACTAAAGTTCCAATTTAACCACTTAAATACAGGGCATTTTCACCCCCTTCCTGCTCAGGCCACTTTTCAGCGCTGTCACCCTTTGAATGACAATTGCGCGGTCATGCAACACTGTAACCAAACTAAATTTGTTTATTTTTTTTTCACATAGAGCTTTCTATTGGTGGTATTTATTCTGTTTTGTAAATAAGTAATTTTTCTCCTTCACTAATTTTTTTTCAGTCGTGGAAAGAAAAATAGCCCAGTTATGCGTTCGCTGGAAATTGTTTTTGCAATGTTTACACGCAAACAGACATAAATTGTCCACTTATGCACGTTAATTTTAGTAGCTAGAACACCTGAATATTCTGGTCAATAGTGCGCTGAGGAGGTGGCACTGATGGGCACTGTTGGGGCTGCATTGATAATCAGCACACTCTGCCCTGTGTGGATTGCTGCATATCGGCTCTCAGCATGAGGAGAGGATTGCTGATAACCAGCAAATCCTGTTTACACTGTAATCAGCTGTGATTGGGCACAGCTGGTAAAGAGGCACTGTGATTGCCATAGCCATGTAAACACAAGTGAAAAAACATCCGATTAGAGACATTTTTTCTGGCAGCCCAAATTCATATGTCCATGTTCATGAGGCCTAAAGGCTCGGGCACATTTTTTAATGCTGCTTGTAGGAGCGTCTGCTGTTTTTTTTCTGCCTCTAAACACCCCTACATGTTATGTTATGTGTCCACGCAGACAAAAAAAACCCACTGCCATCATGTCCAGGCTTAGCTACGTTTTAGCAGAAAAAATGTTTGACGCCTGTAATTGCCTCTAGACGCACATTAACACTAGTTGTGTCAAGTGCTTGAGCGTTGATTTCAATTGACAGGGGAAAAACTTTTTCTGCAAAAACGTGGCTGACCAGAGGAAGGACATTTAGGAGAGTTTAGTGAACGCCCTGCTTGCATGAGGCCTAGACGCTCCTCTATGAATACCCTGTAAATGCCAATGTGTGCATGGACCCATAGGATATCATACACGTCTCCCATGTACAGGGTAAGTGCTCCCCGTGTACAGGTACCGAGGGGAGGTACAGGTCTCCCGTGTACGGGTACCGAGGGGAGGTACAGGTCTCCCGTGTACGGGTACCGAGGGGAGGTACAGGTCTCCCGTGTACGGGTACCGAGGGGAGGTACAGGTCTCCCGTGTACGGGTACCGAGGGGAGGTACAGGTCTCCCGTGTACGGGTACCGAGGGGAGGTACAGGTCTCCCGTGTACGGGTACCGAGGGGAGGTACAGGTCTCCCGTGTACGGGTACCGAGGGGAGGTACAGGTCTCCCGTGTACGGGTACCGAGGGGAGGTACAGGTCTCCCGTGTACGGGTACCGAGGGGAGGTACAGGTCTCCCGTGTACGGGTACCGAGGGGAGGTACAGGTCTCCCGTGTACGGGTACCGAGGGGAGGTACAGGTCTCCCGTGTACGGGTACCGAGGGGAGGTACAGGTCTCCCGTGTACGGGTACCGAGGGGAGGTACAGGTCTCCCGTGTACGGGTACCGAGGGGAGGTACAGGTCTCCCGTGTACGGGTACCGAGGGGAGGTACAGGTCTCCCGTGTACGGGTACCGAGGGGAGGTACAGGTCTCCCGTGTACGGGTACCGAGGGGAGGTACAGGTCTCCCGTGTACGGGTACCGAGGGGAGGTACAGGTCTCCCGTGTACGGGTACCGAGGGGAGGTACAGGTCTCCCGTGTACGGGTACCGAGGGGAGGTACAGGTCTCCCGTGTACGGGTACCGAGGGGAGGTACAGGTCTCCCGTGTACGGGTACCGAGGGGAGGTACAGGTCTCCCGTGTACGGGTACCGAGGGGAGGTACAGGTCTCCCGTGTACGGGTACCGAGGGGAGGTACAGGTCTCCCGTGTACGGGTACCGAGGGGAGGTACAGGTCTCCCGTGTACGGGTACCGAGGGGAGGTACAGGTCTCCCGTGTACGGGTACCGAGGGGAGGTACAGGTCTCCCGTGTACGGGTACCGAGGGGAGGTACAGGTCTCCCGTGTACGGGTACCGAGGGGAGGTACAGGTCTCCCGTGTACGGGTACCGAGGGGAGGTACAGGTCTCCCGTGTACGGGTACCGAGGGGAGGTACAGGTCTCCCGTGTACGGGTACCGAGGGGAGGTACAGGTCTCCCGTGTACGGGTACCGAGGGGAGGTACAGGTCTCCCGTGTACGGGTACCGAGGGGAGGTACAGGTCTCCCGTGTACGGGTACCGAGGGGAGGTACAGGTCTCCCGTGTACGGGTACCGAGGGGAGGTACAGGTCTCCCGTGTACGGGTACCGAGGGGAGGTACAGGTCTCCCGTGTACGGGTACCGAGGGGAGGTACAGGTCTCCCGTGTACGGGTACCGAGGGGAGGTACAGGTCTCCCGTGTACGGGTACCGAGGGGAGGTACAGGTCTCCCGTGTACGGGTACCGAGGGGAGGTACAGGTCTCCCGTGTACGGGTACCGAGGGGAGGTACAGGTCTCCCGTGTACGGGTACCGAGGGGAGGTACAGGTCTCCCGTGTACGGGTACCGAGGGGAGGTACAGGTCTCCCGTGTACGGGTACCGAGGGGAGGTACAGGTCTCCCGTGTACGGGTACCGAGGGGAGGTACAGGTCTCCCGTGTACGGGTACCGAGGGGAGGTACAGGTCTCCCGTGTACGGGTACCGAGGGGAGGTACAGGTCTCCTATGTACAGGTATTGAGGAGAGGTATAGGTCTCCTATGTACAGGTATTGAGGGGAGGTATAGGTCTCCTATGTACAGGTATTGAGGAGAGGTATAGGTCTCCTATGTACAGGTATTGAGAGGAGGTATAGGTCTCCCGTGTATAGGTCTCCTTGTACAGGTACTGAGGGCAGGTATAGGTCTCCCGTGTACAGGTATTGAGGGGAGGTATAGGTCTCCCTTGTACAGGTACCGAGGGGAGGTATAGGTCTCCTATGTGAAAGGTACTGAGGGGAGGTATAGGTCTCCCGTGTACAGGTACTGAGGGGAGGTATAGGTCTCCTATGTACAGGTATTGAGGGGAGGTATAGGTCTCCTATGTATAGGTACTGAGGGGAGGTATAGGTCTCCTATGTACAGGTATTGAGGAGAGGTATAGGTCTCCTATGTACAGGTATTGAGAGGAGGTATAGGTCTCCTTGTACAGGTACTGAGGGCAGGTATAGGTCTCCCGTGTACAGGTATTGAGGGGAGGTATAGGTCTCCCTTGTACAGGTACTGAGGGGAGGTATAGGTCTCCTATGTGAAAGGTACTGAGGGGAGGTATAGGTCTCCCGTGTACAGGTACTGAGGGGAGGTATAGGTCTCCTATGTACAGGTATTGAGGGGAGGTATAGGTCTCCTATGTATAGGTACTGAGGGGAGGTATAGGTCTCCTATGTACAGGTATTGAGGGGAGGTATAGGTCTCCCGTGTACAGGTATTGAGGGGAGGTACAGGTCTCCTATGTACAGGTATTGAGGGGAGGTACAGGCCTCCCGTGTACAGGTACTGAGGGGAGGTACAGGTCTCCCATATATAGGTACTGAGGGGAGGTATAGGTCTCCCGTATATAGGTACTGAGGGGAGGTATAGGTCTCCCGTATAGAGGTACTGAGGGGAGGTATAGGTCTCCCGTATAGAGGTACTGAGGGGAGGTATAGGTCTCCCGTGTACAGGTATTGAGGGGAGGTATAGGTCTCCCGTGTACAGGTACTGAGGGGAGGTATAGGTCTCCCGTGTACAGGTACTGAGGGGGGTAGAGGTCTCCTATGTACAGGTACTGAGGGGAGGTATAGGTCTCCTATGTACAGGTATTGAGGGGAGGTATAGGTCTCCTATGTACAGGTATTGAGGAGAGGTATAGGTCTCCTATGTACAGGTATTGAGGGGAGGTATAGGTCTCCTATGTACAGGTATTGAGGAGAGGTATAGGTCTCCTATGTACAGGTATTGAGGGGAGGTATAGGTCTCCCGTGTATAGGTCTCCTTGTACAGGTACTGAGGGCAGGTATAGGTCTCCCGTGTACAGGTATTGAGGGGAGGTATAGGTCTCCCATGTACAGGTACTAAGGAGAGTTATAGGTCTCCTATGTACAGGTATTGAGGGGAGGTATAGGTCTCCCTTGTACAGGTACTGAGGGGAGGTATAGGTCTCCCTTGTACAGGTACTGAGGGGAGGTATAGGTCTCCCGTGTACAGGTACTGAGGGGAGGTATAGGTCTCCCGTGTACAGGTATTGAGGGGAGGTATAGGTCTCCTATGTACAGGTACTGAGGGGAGGTATAGGTCTCTTATGTACAGGTACTGAGGGGAGGTATAGGTCTCTTATGTACAGGTACTGAGGGGAGGTATAGGTCTCCCGTATATAGGTACTGAGGGGAGGTATAGGTCTCCCGTATATAGGTACTGAGGGGAGGTATAGGTCTCCCGTATATAGGTACTGAGGGGAGGTACAGGTCTCCTATGTACAGGTACTGAGGGGAGGTATAGGTCTCCCATGTACAGGTACTGAGGAGAGGTATAGGTCTCCTATGTACAGGTATTGAGGGGAGGTATAGGTCTCCCGTATATAGGTACTAAGGGGAGTTATAGGTCTCCCTTGTACAGGTGATGCCAGCTCTCTTCTCTCTCAGGTAACAGACAGGAGCTGGCGGAGTTCCTGCTTACCTGTCGCCTTGTGTCCCCTCTGTCCGTCTGGAGTCCGCTCCCTCCTCTAAGGGATGAAAGCTGAGAGCACGGCGAGTCATTCCAAACTTATCCTGAGCGGCCCGGCTTATTGCTCTGCAAAATATCCCGCCATCACTACACACACCGCTTCCGGGTACCAACACAGGGCTAATAATCAACCGCGGAGAGAATCCAACACAGCTAACCATCACCAAGCGCTCAGCTAGCCGACGTTCTACGCTGCTGTTAGCGAGGCAGCGCCACCTGCTGTCCCAACTCTGCAATGCGGTCACTGTACAGCTGGATCGGAAAGCAATCTAAACCACTTCAATAGCGGGCACCTTCACCCCTTTCCTGCCCAGGCCAATTTTCAGCTTTTAGCGCTGTCAGCCTGTCACACTTTGACAATTGTGCGGTCATGCAATGCTGTCATTTTTTTGAGACAGCTAGAGCTTCATTTTGGTGGTATTTAATCACCACTGAAGTTTTTATTCTTTGCTGAACAAATGAAAAAAATCAAATATTTTGAAAAAATAAAAGGTTTTTCTTCGTTTCTGTTATAAGATTTTGTAAATAAGTAATTGTTCTCCTTCACTGATGAGACTGCACTGACGGGCACTAATATGCAGCACTGATGGGCAGCCTTTATGTGCACTGATAGGTGGCAATGATGGGCACTGATAGGCAGAACTGATGAGGAGGCACTGACAGGCATAACTGATGGGCACTGAAAGGTAGCACTGATGGGCACTGGTGGTAACCCACAATAAAAAAAAAAAGATTCTGTTCCTTTAAAGCAGTGTTTCTTAACCAGGGTTCCGCGAGAGGTCCCCAGGGGTTTTACAGCAATCTACCCATCAATCACAGACAGCTGACGGGTAGCTCAATTCTCAGCCAACATGCAGAGTAGTGCGGGAAGTGGCTGTAATAAGACCTCTCTCACAGCGCGATCCTTCCTGCCAGCCTCTTCGTTCCTCCCGTCCAACCCAGGTGATGTCATATACAAGCTCCTGGGGTGGACAGAAGGAAACAAGGGGCCGGCGGGAAGGCTTGCGCAATGAGAGAGGTCTTATTAAAGCCGCTTCCCGTGCTACTCTGCATTTGAAAAAACTGCTGCACCCTGCCATGTGTCCTCTGCCTTGTACCCTGCCGTGTGTACCTAACAACGTGACCTGTACCCTGCTATGTGACCTGTACCCTGCTATGTGACCTGTACCCTGCTATGTGACCTGTACCCTGCTGAGTGACCTGTAGCCTGCTGTGTGACCTGTAGCCTGCTGTGTGACCTGTAGCCTGCTGTGTGACCTGTACCCTGCTATGTGCCCTATGCCATGTTGTGTGCCATGTACCCTGCTATGTGACCTGTACCATGTTGTGTGTTTCAGAAGAAAAACAGCACACATTTGACATAAAATAGGCAAGTTCTAATATTTATTTCTATCATTTAATGCTATTTCTTAAAATAATTGTTGTTATATCACAGCTCTCTAATCACACCAATGTTCTGTGAGCTATAGATCTAAATGATATTTTAGGGGTTCCTCGAGATTTTAAACCTTTTGCCAGGGGTTCCTCAACTGTAAAAAGGTTGAGAAACACTGCTTTAAAGCATAGTGCTTGCTCAGTGTAATTTGTCACTCTCTATGTTGTTAAACACCAGGTTTATCCTGTCTGTTCCTGTATCCCCCTTTTTGTCCTGACCACAGTAATCCTGGCTGCTGATCCATAATACTGTACTCAGTTTATGTGCCTCCATCATCCCACAGTCTCTCTCTCTCCCCCTACCTCCCTGCCTGTCAGCTCAGGAGTCTGTGTGTTTGAGCCATCTCCTCTACACCCCTCCCTTTCTGCCGCCATTCCACTATGGCTGTAAAATCACTAATCACAAATCCTGGAATCCCCTCTATTACAGCAAGATATACTGTGCACAGTGCATGTTTCAGAAGTGCGCTAAATATAAAGTGCAATGTTCAGAAGTGCGCTAAGTACAGAGTTGCATGTTCAGAAGTGCGCTAAGTACAGAGTGCACTGTTCAGAAGTGCGCTATGTACAGAGTGCAGAGTTCAGGCATACGCAATGCTTAGAGTGCAGAGTTCAGGAGAGCGCAATATACAGAGTGCAGAGTTCAGGGGTGCGCGATATACAGAGTGCAGAGTTCAGGGGTGCGCGATATACAGAGTGCAGAGTTCAAGGGTGCACGATGTACAGTTTGCAGAGTTCAGAAGTACATAGTTCTGGAGTGTGCAACATTAAAGAGAGCAGAGTTCAGGGGTGCGCTATGTACAGAGTTCAGGATCGCGCAATGTAAACAGTGCAGAGTTAAGGAGTGCATGATATGCAGAGTTCAGGCATGCGATATAATAAAGAGTGCAGAGTGCAGGGGTGCGCAATGTACAGAGTGCAACATTCAGGTGTGCGCTACATACAGAGTGCAGAGTTCAGGCGTGCGCTACATACACAGTGCAGAGATCAAGGGTGTGCGATGTACAGTTTGCAGAGTTCAGAAGTGCGCAATGTACAGAGTGCACAGTTCAGGAGTGTGCAACATTAAAGAGAGCAGAGATCAGGGGTGCGCTATGTACAGAGTTCAGGATCGTGCAATGTAAACAGTGCAGAGTTAAGGAGTGCATGATATGCAGAGTTCAGGCGTGCGATATAATAAAGAGTGCAGAGTTCAGGGGTGCGCAATGTACAGAGTGCAACATTCAGGTGTGCACTACATACAGAGTGCAGAGTTCAGGCATGCGCTACATACAGAGTTCAAGCGTGCGCTATATACACAGTGCAGAGATCAGGAGTGTGCTAAGTACACAGTGCAGAGATCAGGAGTGTGCTACGTACACAGTGCAGAGATCAGGAATGCACTATGTACACAGTGCAGATATCAGGAGTGTGCTACGTACACAGTGCAGAGATCAGGAGTGTGCTACATACATAGTGCAGGATTACAAATGCGCTATGTACACAGTGCAGAGATCAGGAATGCGCTACACACACAGTGCAGAGATTAGGAGTGTGCTAGGTACACAGTGCAGAGATCACAAGTGCACTAGGTACATAGTGCAGAGATTAGGAGTGTGCTACGTACAGAGTGTAGGAGTGCACTATGTACACAGTGCAGAGATCAGGAGTGTGCTACGTACACAGTGCAGAGATGAGGAATGCGCTATGTACACAATGCAGGATCACAAGTGAGCTAGGTACACAGTGCAGAGATTAGGCGTGTGCTACGTACAGAGTGCAGGAGTGCGCTATGCACACAGTGCAGAGTTCAAGAGTGCGCAATGTACACAGTGCAGAGTTCAGGAGTGCATTATGCACACAGTGCAGGGTTCAGGAGCGTGCTATGTACAGAGTGTACTAAAAAAAAAAAAAACTATCATACTAGGTTCACAATTACTGACAAACTTTTCAATGGTGGGGGAGCCTTCCATAAAATACCAAATGCTATAAACCCAGGGAAGATATGGATACTGACTCTACCTCACACCCCTCATATAAAAGTGAATTGGCCCTTCACACCACATTTAGAGTACAGAAAATTAAACAATTACTAATCCTCATCTATAAATAGATAGGATAGCTCCTGATTATTAAAAGTACTCAAAATATTTATTATAAAAAATACCCAACTGGCTAGATATAATTAGTATGAAGGTATACCCAGATATGCATATCAGATATATCCTAAACAATGGTATAGGTGGCCACCAGATAACTACCTAGAATGCTTAATAAGACACATCTGCAGCGTGATCATAGAAGAGAAAATAAAATAGAACAAACATTGTGTGAATTAAATTTCCATCATGCTATCCCTTTTTAGTGTGAATCACTTCATAAAGGTTGCACAAGCATTCACAGCTTTCAACAACAGGTGGCTCCTTGATTTAAGTAATAATTATCTTGTAGACCTGGAGATGAATAGCCCAAAAAGGAAATCAAGGATATTTCTTAATAATATTAACCCCAGTCACCTCCCTTACACAGATAAGCACATGACACTGCAAGGCAAGCAAACATATATTTCTGGTCCAGAGGAGGTTGGTAAAGGTACACTAATAAGTTGTATAGGTATATCCTTTCACAAATGTATATTCCCCCCTCACAGAGTTTCTGCAATGCCCTTATGGTGAGTCCCAAAAGTCTGGATGCCAAATTATTATGACTGTAATCCTTTAACAGCCAAAAAAAGGAAATATTCAAGGCAGTCCAGTGTAGGGATCATTTATAATCCACAGGGTCTCAGAAAGTACTTCAAAGTCCCATGTATCCAAATACAGCAAGCATGTAGCATCCCAGGACTTGGTGGCTCAAAAGCTGTATAGCCCTCCCCATGTTGCAGACATTAAGAAAAAGGATTTCTCAAAAGCAAATAGGATACTTAGCATGTAATTCTAAATTAATCCAATCCGGTTTACCAGCCTCTGAAGCAGCCGGTTTACTGGCGAAACTGGTCAGGCGCATCTACCCAGCTGCCAACTCCTACCCACTGGCTTTCACCCACTGGCTGGTACATTGGCTGGAATTGCATTGACTTATGCCCTGTACACACGACCGGTTTTGCCATCGGAATAAAATCTGAAGGTTTTTCCGACGGAATTCCGTTCAAGCTGTCTTGCATACACACGGTCACACCAAATTCCGACCGTCCAGAACGCGGTGACGTACAACACGTACGACGGGACTAGAAAACGGACGTTCAATAGCCAGTAGCCAATACGGTAGCTTCCGTCTTGTACTTGCTTCAGAGCCTGCGCCGTTTTTAGTGCGTTGGAACAGCATATAGAAGAGCGTTTTTTCCGATAGTAATTTGTTCTGTCAGAAAAATATAGAACATGTTTTCTATCTAAGTCCGTCTGAATTTGACGGAAAAAGTCCGATGGAGCATACACACGGTCGGAATATACGATGAAAAGCTCCCATCGGACTCTTTCTGTCAGGAATTCCGCTCGTGTGTACGCGGCATAAGAATTACATGATAAGTATCCTATTTGCTTATGAGAAATCCATTGCAACATAGGGAGGGCTATACAGCTTTTGAGCAGCCAAGTCCTGAGATGTTACATGCTAGCTGTATTTGGATACCTGGGACTTTGAAGTACTTGCTGTGGGTTATAATTGATCCTTCTACTGAACTGCCTTGGATATTTCCTCTTTGGCTCTTAAAGGATTACGGTCATAATAATTTGGTATCCAGACTCACGGCAAGGGCATTACAGATACCCTGTGGGGGGGGGGGATTTATATTTGTGAAAGGGTATACCTATACAACTTACTAGTGTACCTTTACCAACCTCCTCTGGACCAGGAGTATATATTTGCTTGCCTTGCAGTGTCATGTGCTTACCTGTATGATGGAGGTGACTGGGGTTATTATTAGCGGCGGCATGTGTTAAATATTTCGGAGGGGGGGGACTAATGCCACCACCCCCCCAGCCCCTGCGGTGGGAAACAGATGGGAAGGCGGCAATCGGCGCAAGCACAGCGGAAGACGGACAGTGGACAATGTTAACAGTGCTCACTCTTTTTTGAAGCCAATTAGAGCCTCAGGCTCTTATCATCTGCTTAAAAAAAAAAAAAAAAAAACCCTTGGAATCCATGCGTCCAGCACCCTGCATAGAGATTAGGGGCCAGGCACATGGATTAGGGGGGCCCCTTATAGACGAGTCACCACTGGTTATTATTATGAACTATCCTTGATTTCCTTTTTGGACTATTCATCTCCATCTCCGAGTCACCTCCTCTACCACAGTGGTTCTTAACCTCAGTCCTCAAGTACCCCCAAACAGGCCATGTTTTGGGAATTTCTCTGAGATAAAATAGCTGTCCAAAATACCAAGCCATTGATTCTGATTTAAAGCACCTGTGCAAGATAAAGGAAAACCTGCAAACATGGCCTGTTGGGGGTACTTGAGGACTGAGGTCGAAAAACCACTGCTCTGGAGTTTCTAGACCACATTGGTTTAAATCTTCCAGCCTTATCAAGGATTCCAAGATTTAAAAATGACATTCATATATGTGGATATATAAAGTGTGCTGGAGCCTACAAATGCTCTGGGGTTACACAGCTGAGGATATTTTAATACCATACAATTGTCTACAGGAGCATGTCTACAAGATAATTATTACCAACTGGAGCCACCTGTTGTTGAAAGCTGTGAATGCATGTGCAACCTTTATGAACTGATGCACAGGGATAGCATAATGAAAATGTAATTGACACAATGTTTATTCTATTTTATTTTCCTTCTGTGATCACGCTGCAGATTTATTTTATTAAGCATTTTGGGCAGTTATCCGGTGGCCACCTATACCATTGTTAAGGATATATCTGATATGCATATCTGAGTATACATTTATACTAATTATATCTAGCCAGTTGGGTGGAGCGAAGGCTGCTGGTTGTTTTTAAACATGTCTGTTCACTTGGTTGTCTATAGTACATGTGTGTGTTTTTTACAATAAAGATTTTGAGTACTTGTTAACAATCGGGAGCTGTTCATTTATAGATGAGAATTGGTATTTGTTTAATTTCTAGGCTCTAGTCTAAATAGTGGTGTGAAGGGCCGATTCAATTTTATACAAGGAGTGTGAGATAGAGCCCGTATCCATATCTTCTCTGAGTTTATAGCATTTGGTATTTTGTGGAAGGCTCCCCCACCATTGAAAAATTTGTCAGTAATTTTGAATCTAGTATGATAGGTGTTTTTTTTTTTTTTGTAGTACACTCTATAAATAGCACTGAACCCTGCACTGTGTGCATAATGCACTCCTGAACTCTGCACTGTGTACATAGAATGTACCATTCAGGTGCGGACTACATAGAGTTCAGAGTTGCAAATTAGCCGATTCTTGTGAATAGATTGCATTTGGTAATAACCACCAAACTCAATATGGGATATCATTACACTAACATGAGGAGGGAGAGATAGTACAGAGAGAAAGTTCACATTACTTTTATTGAGATTCAGGGCTCTTGCACACAGGTGGCTGAGCCCATTCAGTGTAAATGCAGTTAAATTTCCTCCTTCTAGGCAGCCCAGGTACAGTTTGTCACTGACATGAATAGTTGTACACTGCTGTACTCATATACATAGTTACATAGTTAGCAAGGTTGAATAAAGACACCAGTCCATCCAGAGTGAGTGCGGGTCTACAACTGTCCCTATCTCTGTACATTGTGTCTCATTAAGATGCTCATCTATTATATTATTATTTATTTAAGGTACCCATATAGCGGCGTCAATTTACGCAGCGCTCCACACATACATCGCACACTCACATCAGTCCTTACCCTTAAGGAGCCCACAATCCAAAGTCCCCAAACTCACATTCATATACTAGGGCCAATTTTGGACAGAAGCCAATTAACCTACCAGCATGTCTTTGGAGGGTGGGAGGAAACCGGAGTATCCGGAGGAAACCCACGCAGGCACAGGGAGAACATGAAAACTCCAGGCAGGTAGTGTTATGGTTGGGATTCGAACCAGCGACCCTTTTTACTGCTAGGCGAGAGTGCTACCCACTACACCACTGTGCCAGTCATGTTTTTGACTGCACCACTGTATAGAGGAATGCAGCAGCATACAACCATTCATGTCAGTGACAGGCTGTACACTGCACTTGGGCTGTAATTACACTGAATTGGCTCAGGCAGGTGGTGTACAAGAGCCCTGGCCTGTTTCTAGAGTGTGGGAAACAGAAGGTTCTATTGTGACACCAGCAATGTTTATGTAAAAGATAAAGCAAGCACAGGAAGGGAGGGATGGTTGGATGGAGCAAGGGATGGATGAATGGATGGAGGGAGCGGTGGTTGGATAGAGGGATGGATGGAAGGATGGAGCAAGGGATGGATACAGGGCCAGCCCTACCATGGGGGCAGCAAACTGATGCTCAAGAGCAGTGGCAGCACTGCCACCCACCAGCAGTTCCACCAGCTCCGCTGTTTATCCCACTGTAAGGGAGCCTGGCGCCGAGGTGGCAGGAGCCTGCAGGCAGAACACTTACTGCCCAGGGGGGAGCAGTCGACAGGTGAGCAGGCTTGCTGGCCAGTAAGGATGAGTACCGTCGTGTTCGCACACCCCACGTGCAGAGCCCGCTAGGAAGTCGGCACTGCACTGCGCTAATCACAGGCAGTGAGACATTGTCCCGATGCGCGGCTGCAGAGATCAGGAAATGTCTCACTGCCTGTGATTAGTGTAGTGCAGTGCGGACTTCCTGGCGGACCTTGCAAGTGGGGTGTGCGAACACGCTGGAGCTCATCCTTACTGGCCAGTCAGCAGGCCGACGGGCGGGGAAGCAGAGAGATGACATCATCACTCACCACCCGCCTTGCATCACTGCAGTTCCACCCACACTGTGCAGCCGTGGGCAGCAGAGAGATTACATCATCTCTCTGCTGCCTGCCTTCACTCTGGGACACAGCAAGTGACAATCCGCAATGTGTGGCAGGTGACAACGTGGCAGGTGACAATCTGCAACGTGTGGCAGGTGACAATCCGCATCTAGTGGCTGGTGACATGGCAAGTGACACGCTCAAGGCTCCCACTGATTCTGCCTTATGGTGAGTTGAACTATTTCAGTGGCGTCACTATGAGGGGGCGGGGGGGGGTGCGGTCCGCACCCGGGTGACACACGCCAGAGGGGTGAAACCAGGGCTTTTTTCAGCTGGAACATGGAGGAAAAGAGTTCTGCCATCTCCGTCTGCCCTGTGCTTTCCGCTCAGTACTGTCACTTCTAAACACAGAAGCCAGGCTTCTGTATTTACAAGTGACACAGTGCTCCTGTCCGGCCAGATTCTCGCCACCCGTCCACACTCCCGCAGCATCGCTCGCCGCTGCCTGTCACACTGCACCCTGCACCCACCTGCACATTGCACCCTGCACCCACCTGCACTCTGCACGCATCTGCACTTTGCACCCACCTGAACTTTGCACCCTGCACCCACCTGAACTCTGCACCCTGCACCCACCTGCACTCTACACCCACCTGCACCCTGCACCCTGTACTCACCTGAACTCTGCACCCACCTGAACTCTGCACCCTGCACCCACCTGAACTCTGCACCCACCTGAACTCTGCACCCTCCTGAACTCTGCACCCTGCATCCACCTCCACTCTGCACCCACTTGAACTCTGCACCCACCTGAACTCTGCACCCTGCACCCACATGCACCCTGCACCCACCTGCACTCTGCACCCTGTACCCACCTGCACCCTGCACCCACCTGAACTCTGCACCCTGCACCCACCTGCACTCTACACCCACCTGCACTCTGCACCCTGTACTCACCTAAACTCTGCACCCTGCACCCACCTGCACTCTGCACCCACCTGAACTCTGCACCCTGCACCCACCTGCACTCTACACCCACCTGAACTCTGCACCCTGCATCCTCCTGAACTCTGCACCCACTTGCACCCTGCACCCTGCATCCACCTGCACTGTGCACCCACTTGAACTCTGCACCCACCTGAACTCTGCACCTTGCACCCACCTGAACCCTGCACCCACCTAAACTCTGCACCATGCACCCACCTGAATTCTGCACCCTGCACCCACCTGCACTCTGCACCCACCTGAACTCTGCACCCTGCACCCACATGCACCCTGCACCCACCTGCACTCTGCACCCTGTACTCACCTGAACTCTGCACCCTGCACCCACCTGCACTCTGCACCCACCTGAACTCTGCACCCTGCACCCACCTGCACTCTGCACCCACCTGAACTCTGCACCCTGCACCCTCCTGAACTTTGCACCCACCTGCACCCTGCACCCTGCATCCACCTGCACTCTGCACCCACTTGAACTCTGCACCCACCTGAACTCTGCACCCTGCACCCACCTGAACCCTGCACCCACCTGAACTCTGCACCCTGCACCCACCTGAACCCTGCACCCTCCTGAACTCTGCACCCACCTGCACTCTGCACCCTGCATCCACCTGCACCCTGCATCCACCTGTACTCTGCACCCACTTGAACTCTGCACCCACCTGAACTCTGCACCCTGCACCCACATGAACCCTGCACCCACCTGAACTCTGCACCCTGTACCCACCTGAAGTCTGCACCCACCTGAACTCTGCACCCTGCACCCACCTGAACTCTGCACCCACCTGAACTCTGCACCTTGCTCCCACCTGAACTCTGCCTCTGTATGTAGCACCCTCATAGTATTTAATGACCCTTCAGGACCCTCCCACACCCAGCTGCTGTGGCACGCTCAACCACCCACCCCCCTACTTGGGGAAAGGTGTGGAGCGTGGTTGAGTTCCTGCACCATTTCTCTGAGAAGAATGCCCTGGGTGACACTATCAAAATCCATCCTGGACATACAGAGACCTGTAACTGCGATACAATCAGGGTAAGACGCCCATACACGGGCCAATATTGTTCAATTACATTCCCGTTTTGATGTATGCAGCAGGTTTAAGACTTTGTTTATCGGTGAATACGATTCATACTTTGGAGCCAACAGATGAGCCAAGTGATACATATTCTGCTATTGATGATTCCTCCGCTGTAGTGATATCAGTCTAATTGTCATCTACATGAGACCGTATACATTTTGATAAACACCTACACTATGGACATTTGACACAACACAAATGGAAATTTTTACCTTTGGGTGTTTACATTGCTTCCCTTGATCCAGCTTCAAACTTGACTGAATCAGCCAATAGGATGTTAACCATCTTCAACTAATGCATATTTAATGACATATACCTGTCAATCACAGAAAACGGCAGATCTCTGCAGTTAATCGAAAGCTGGAGACACCTTTTGCTACAATTACCTTTGGTGTCACCCTTGGGAAACCCATTTTCTTTTCAAGTTCATTTTTCCTCCTAGTCCTTGGTATTAGTCTTGATATAGTAGGGTTTATGTATTAGCGCTTTTTAAATTGTGACAATATTGTCTTATTACCATGTGATTTTATTTGTGATTCATTAATTTTTTGCAAATTACATGAACATTATCCAACCAGGGTAGGGTTGTTCCGCCTGGATTGGAACACTGTCAATAATTTTGTACTTCACCAATAAAGCTTATATTAATTAATTCATATACCGTGGCTGATCTCCCTTGATTGTTTCTTAGGGTTACCTTTTAACCCTCTCCCCCCCCTCTTTATGTTCTTGTGCGGGTACCTGGGCTTACAGGATCTCCTGAGGCAGGCCAGAAAAGTCTGTGGGCATTTCCGCCGGTCATATAATGCCAGTGCTCGGCTGGCTGACCTTCAAAAGGAATGCAACCTGCACAAGAACCGCCTCATTTGTGACATGTCCACGAGGTGGAACTTAATGTTGGCAATGCTGCAGCGGCTGCACATGCAGCAGAGGGCCATCAATGAGTACCCGTGTGAGTATGACACCAGGACAGGGTCAGGGGAGCTTGGCTTTTTTTCGCCATGCCAGTGGCTACTGATCAAGGATGCATGCACTGTCCTGTCACCATTTGAGGAGGCCACGAGGATGGTGAGCAGTGACAGTGCATGCATCAGTGATACTGTCCCTCTTGCCTTCCTGTTGGAGCACACGCTTCGTGGAATAATGGACAGGGCAGTTGAGGCAGAAGAGAGGGAGGTAGAGGAGGACTTCTTTACCTCTCAGGGCCCCCTTTATCCAGACAGTATTCCTGTGGGCCCGCCGATCACACAGGAAGAGGAGGAGGAGGATGAGGATTGTGTCAGCATGGAGGTGGAGCCTAGCACTCAGCATCAGCAGCAGTCTTCAAGGGATGGTTCTCAGTCCCCAGAAACCCATGGACTTGTACGTGGCTGGGAGGAGGTGGCTGTGGAACATGTCATCCTTAGTGACCCAGAGGACTCCGGATCGAATGCCTCAGCAAACCTTCACTGCATGGCCTCCCTGATCCTGCAAAGCCTGCGAAAGGACTCGGATTCGTGGTATCAAGGAGAGGGATCATTACTGACTGGCAACCCTTCTTGATCCACGTTACAAGGGTAAGGTTGCAGAACTTATTCAGCCTCCGCAGAGGGAGCAGAGGATAAAAGATCTTCGGGAGGCCTTGCAGAAAGGTTTGTGCAATGCGTTTCCTGAGCCTGGGAGGTTACAATTTCCTTCTGACAATGTGTTGCTGAGGCTTCGGTCAGACACAGAAGGAGCGGTGGAGAAGGTGGCCGTCTGCCAGATGTGTTCAAACAATTCTTTAGTCCACAGCCCCAAGGTCTGATCGGTTCCAGCAACCATCGCCAGCCTCTGATTTACATGAAAATCCACTGGGTTACTGGGTGTTGAGGATGGATCACTGGCCAGAGCTTGCACAATATGCAAATGAGCTACTGGCCTGTCCTGCATCCAGCGTTCTTTCTGAACGCACATTCAGTGCTGCTGGAGGCTTTGTAACCAATCACAGAGTGCGCCTGTCCACAGACTCAGTTGATCGGCTCACCTTCATAAAAATGAATCAGTCTTGGATCACCAGCTACCAAGCACCTGATGCTGATGTAACCGATTCATTTTTCTATGAATGTGAGATCCCTTTAAGACTGCCTATGCTGAGTGACTATCCTGTTATGCTGAGTAACTATCCTATTCCTCCTCAATGTTCATGTTGATAGCTTCTAAGAACATTTTTGTTTCAGGGCACCACCACCAGTGCCAAAGGTCCAATTTTTTTGCCCCTGTTTAACAGGGGTGTATAATTATAATTTTTCCTGTAATATTTTGCAGCAGGGCTCGTTCTTGTGCTCAACTAGAGTATCTGTGAGGGGTTGCAGTGTTGTGGCACCACCACCTTTGCTTAAGGCCCAATTTTTCTGCCCCTGTTTAACAGGGGCATGTAATTACAATTTTTGCTGTAATATTTCACAGCAGGGTTTGTTTCTGTGCTCAACTAGAGTATCTGTGAGGGGTTGCAGTGTTGTGACACCACCACCAGTGCCTAAGGCCCAAGTTTTCTGGTACCACCAACACCTAAGGCCCAATTTTCTGCAGAGTATATAGGGCAGGCCGTATAGTATATACAGGCGGTCCCCTACTTTCAAACATCCAACTTACAAACGACTCCTACTTACAAACGGAGGGAGACAACAGGAAGCGAGAGGAAATCTACCCCTCGGAAGGGAAATTCTCTCCTGTAAGAGTTAATATGGGAAAAAGGTGTCTCCACTGATGCTTTATCACCAACCCTTGTTTCCCTAATAACCCCAAATTTTCAAAATCCAATTGTCATTGGGACAGAAAGTGAGGTGAAATCTTCTGAACAGGGGCACAGACAGCAAAACAAATGTTACAGGGGTGATAACCCTTCCCATGTTATCCAAAAAGCTTAAAAATAGATTTTTTGGCTGGATCTACACTTACAAAATGTACCTGTTCCAAATTACAAACAGATTCAACTTAAGAAGAAACCTACAGTCCCTGTCTCGTTTGGACCGCCTGTATACTGCTGTCCAGAGTATATAGAGCCTGGGGGCCCCACTGGTTTTCTTTTTTTAATTTGGGTGCGGGGTTCCCCCTAATATCCATACAAGACCCAAAGGGCCTGGTAATAGGCTGGGGGGGCGGGGGGGGGGGTACCCATGCTGTTTTTCTCAATAATTTTCATCCATATTGCCGGGACCCAACATTACATTACAGCCGCAAGCAGTTTTAAATGACTTTTATTCCTTTAGAAATGTCATTTTGTGCAGGGACTGTTCTAAACATGGGAAACACGCACCACTTTACAGGCATACTATAGTCACCCCCCCCAGGTACGATATTTAAAGGAATATTTCACTTTTATTTTTTCACTTTAAGCATTATTAAAATCACTGCTCCCGAAAAAACGTTTTTGAAACTTTCTTTTTAATTACAGGGGATACATGTCCCCTGGGGCAGGACCCGGTTCCCAAAGACTTTTTAGGACAATAACTTGCATATTAGCCTTTAAAATTCGCACTTTTGATTTTTCACGTTCGGGTCCCATAGACTTCTTGTGAACTTTCGGTCCGTTCACATGTTCTGCCATGAACCGAACCAGGGGGTGTTCGGCTCATCCCTACTAGTAATGGCAGAGATCTGCGATTTTTATCATGACTGCGACATTATGGCGGACACATCGGACACATTTGACACATTTTTGGGACAACTGATAATTATACAGCGATCAGTGCTATAAAAATGCACTGATTACTGTATAAATGTCACTGGCAGGGAAGGAGTTAACACTAGGGAGCGATCAAGAGGTTAAATGTGCTCCCTGACTGTGTGTTCTAACTGTAGGGGGAGGGGAATGACTATAGGAGATGACAGGTGGTGGTTCCTAGCTATTAGGAACTCACGATCTGCATCTCCTCTCAGAAGAGAACAGGGATTTGTGTGTTTACACACACACGTCCCTGTTCTGCCTCTCGTGCCCATGATCGCTTGTGGCCGGTGGTCATCGCGACCGCCGGTCACGAGCATTGGCACCCCTGCAGTGCAGCGGGCGTGTGCGCACTTGCTATCCTGCTTAAAGGAGCTGACGTACAGCTACGACGGCTCGTGGGATCGTGCTGACCTGCCGCAGTATAATGACGGCGGCTGGTCAGCAAGTGGTTAACAAAAAGAACGCAGTAATAGTCGTGTATTGCACACACGTTTAGGCACATCAAGCCCCTGTAAAGGCCAAAGTGTGCATGGACATATAGGCCAACATAGAGGTGCTTTTACAGGCAAAAAAAAAACCACCAAATGCCTGTAATGCAAAAATGTCATCTATTGCAGTTTACCAATCCTTAGATGTGATGGCTGCATTTGTTTTCACCTGGTGATCTAGCACACACCCCCTGTATTAGGGTGCCCCCACTCTAGATAGAAGCAGCAACAGTGACACCTTTGGACAACAGCATAGTCAGTCTGGGGGGAGGAGAGTGTTAGATGTAGTAGCAGATTTTGATACACTAACAGATTGAAGCCAAACTTCATCTAATACTCTACAGCAGCCATTCTCAAACAGGGTTCCATGGAACCCTCGGGTTCCTCCAGAGGTGGCTAAGGGTTCCTTGAGCTGTGGCTTAATGACCAATCATGTGATGGTACCTGCATAGTTCCAGGTCCACCACTTAGCATAGCCAGAGCCATGTCTGTAATGGGAGCATTCTTCCCACTGTCCACCACCAACGGAGGGGGCAATTTCCCAAAGACCACCAATGGACTACTTTTAGCAGGTTTTCCCTGGGACCTGAAAATGATTGCAAGGGTTCCTTTGGGGTAAAAAGTTTGAGAAAGGCTGCTCTACAGCAAACAGTTTTTTTCCTTTTGGGATGAAGGTTTTAGGCCTTATGCATACAGGGCGTTAGATTTCTCCTCTGAGCGCCTTTTACTCCTGGCATTTAAAAGCTGCTTAAAAAAACGCACCTAATGCCGCGTATAGGAGCGTCAAGCGCTTGAACATTAATGGATCCAATTGGCCATAATAATAATTTACACAAAGGCTAACATAGAGGTGCTGTTACAGGCTAAAAAAAAGACAACAGTGTTTTTTTTTTTAAAGCCCTGTGTGCATGGGACTCTACATAAATAAATAAAAGTTGATCATTGTAAGCACCCCTTTCAGTGGTAAATGGTTTGTCTTAAACCTCTAACTGCCACTTCTACAGGATAGCATTTTCTTTTGAAAAACATCAGACTCACTGTTTGGGTCAACAGGGTAAAAATAAAAGAAATAAAGCCTAAGAATGGGTATGCTGCAATATAATAAATGTTTACTTTTGGATTTATTGCTTTATTACTGCTTTAAAGGCATATTTTACCTTTTGGATAAAAAAAAGAAGAAGTGCAAGCACATTAACAAAAAATCCATGGCAGCCCTCTGAAGAAGCTTTGGTATAACTGTGTTGGGTTAAGGGGGCAGGGCAGTCATTAATCATCTCAATACCGGGTACTTTCACCCCCTTCCTGCCCAGGCCAGTTTTCAGATTTCAGCGCTGCCACACTTTGAATGACAATTGCACGGTCATGCAACACTGTACCCAAAAGAAAAATGTTATCATTTATCCTTTTCCATTAGTAATGTCTTCTTCCTTACAGACTGTAGGTCATGACACAGGAAGGAGTTGACCAGCTAATCTCATTAGCTCACACCCTGCATCATCCACCCACCCATTCCCAGATGCACGTTTTTTAAATGAAATCTTCACAACTCTGCAAAGCGGGAATTTGCATTTCCACATGCATTTTTTTTTTTTTTTTTTTTAGCGAGGGGGGAAGCGTTTTGGAGCATTTTCACTCATCACACATAGGGCAGCGCATCCACCTGAATGGGCCGCCCTACACACAGTAATCGCCCCAAAGAAGCTTCAGAACTTTTTTTTAGAGTGGAGTTTGGTGCATTTTTTACTGCGATTTTTGGTGCAGCGCATTTCTGAAATGCAAGGAAACGCACAGATGTGAATGGAGCCTCATTGTTCTTGTGTTATCGCACCAATTTCACTTTCAGACCCCATTCACATCTAGCATAGTGGGAGCGTATGTTTTGTGTCTTGTTTTTCCTGTGATATGCATAGGGCAGTCTGTTGATTTCAACAGGCTACATGGGGTAACATGGGGTAATGGGACATGTTGGAGTTTTGTGGGTTGTGTGTTTTTTACTGTGCGTTTTGCAGCATTTGCCCCTTGTTTTTCACATGGCAAAACGTGTGTTTGCTTCTGTGTTTGGTGTGCCGTTAACAATTAATGGCACTAAAAGCCCAGCTAGTAATTTTACGTGTATAAACATGGCCATACACTATGCAATCTGATTGTATATTGTGTATTTGGTGAGAAGGGTGAACACTGATTGCATTTCATTTAAATAAGTTCGATAGTAGTTCAATCTGCGATAAACAGGGAATAGGGAGACCCGTCACCAGCACCTAACAATACCCCATGTGGTGGACCCTTATCGCAAACTGGGATGTGACTCTCCTTGTTCAAAAATTACCATCCAGCGGTAATCATCAAATATATGTCATCCCATGCAGACAAATAGAGATAAACCTCATTGCGCAGTACATCATAACAGTATTTATTAAGATAAAAATGATTGAAATTGCATTCACATTGCTGACAAACAAAAGCAAGCTCTGTTTGTATGTATACAGCCTCTTCCCACCAGAAAGATGGCCGCCATGTCTCAACATGCAGTAGCGTCAGGGCCGGACTGGGAATAAAAACCAGCCCTGGAAAAAATATCGTACCAGCCCCATAGCATTATTATACCAGCCCAACATCATAACATCATTATTCCCTTCCTTGCCCATCAAATGCAGCCTCACTGTGCCCATCAATGCAGCCTCACCATGACCATCAATGCAGCCTCGCCGTGTCCACCAATGCAGCCTTACTGTGCCCACCATTGCAGCCTCCCTGTGCCCACAATGCAGCCTCCCTGTGCCACCAATGCAGCCTCCCTGTACCCACCAATGCAGCCTCCCTGTACCCACCAATGTAGCCTCTCTGTACCCACTAATTGCAGCTTCTGTGCCCACTAATTGCAGCTTCTGTGCCCACTAATTGCAGCCTCTGTGTCCACCAATTGCAGCCTCTCTGCCCACCAAATGCAGCCTCTGTGCCCACTAATTGCAGCCTCTGTGCCCACAAATTGCAGCCTCTGTGTCCACCAATTGCATCCTCTCTACCCACCAACTGCAGCCTCTGTGCCTACCAATTGCAGTGTCTCTGCCCACTAATTGCAGACTCTGTGCCCACCAATTGCAGCATCTCTGCCCACCAATTGCAGCCTCTGTGTCCACCAATTGCAGTCTCTCTGCCCACCAATTGCAGCCTCTGTGCCCACTAATGTCATCCTCACCTTTTTCTGGATAACACAGCACTCTCCTCCCTCTGTCCTCTGCACACAGACCCAGCTCCGTGATATACTAGCGCCGGAGGACAGAGGGAGATGAGCGCTGCAGTCGCCGCTCAAAGTGGCCCAGGGCAGGCGGCCTACTGGGAAATTTCCCAGTATCCCGGTAGGCCAGTCCGGCCCTGAGTAGCGTCACGTTGCCAACTCCTCCCTACGTCGTTTCGTGAGGGAATCACATCTTCAGGTACTAACTCGTAATGCGTAAGCCGTTTGTGATACCATCTGGTTCCTCCTTCTACCCGGTCCAGGTTGTAGAAGATACAGTTCCGATTTTGTGGGGCTATGTTAAGCCTTTTTGAAACGTTTGTTTGTGAGTATGACTCTTGTTTTTACTTTTTAAATAAATTTTATCTTTGGTAATACGCAAGGTCGGTGTGCCCTCCCTGTTTTTCTATTTGTTTAAGTTCTAAGGACACCCATTGTTCTGAGGAGGGCAGCAAGAACTATGACGTTTCCTATTCTATCCAAAGGGTTGGCTACACCACATACATGTGGAATAAGCTCCTGAGCACAGGAGATTGCTTTGTGTTGTTCACACCTATGTTAGTGGCAGTGGATTAAGCCATTCAACTTATTGCTTTTCATCTCTCTGGCCAGAAACACATTCAAAACCACTGATGTGTAGTTAAAATATAGGCTAATAATATACTGCATTCTGCTGTTTCAGGCTATTTGACCATCATCAATGCAGTGTATACTTTCTGCGGATTAGGGGTTGGGACCAACAAGTCCCTTGCAGGGTTTTTAATGGGATAAACCTTGGGACAATGTGAATGCATTACAGATATGTAATGTAAAGGTTTTGCTTTTTTGTTGTTTTTTTTTTTTTTCCAATTACATCCAGACATATACACTAAAGGTATACTGTTATTAGCAGATTATAGTAATTAATGTGTGGCTGGGGGGAGGAGGGCACACAACTCCTTTGATGAGAGGAGGCACAAGACAGTTAGCCTAGGGGACCAACATGTATAAATCAGACTTTGAAAGCAAGCCAAATAAACCTTTTATTGTGAGTGACATACATTGTTCAAACATATGAAATGAGCTGTTTTTTTCCAGAGATTTTTAATGGAGATAAATAGATGAGCTATATTGTTTAGTTTTTTAATGAGTCGACCTTTAGTTTACATTCAGCTGAATGTCTTTCTACTACATGTAGGATTCAAGAGGTAAATATTATGTAGCGCTGGTAGATTTTCAATCTACCGTTTATAGGTAAATTTAGTGGGCTGTTTCATACATAGTCAGATTTAGTCTCTGTTCCAGTTTGGCTGTGTTGCATGTAGTTTCACACTGTGCCTGTGGGTGTCGTTGTCGCCATGGGTCGGTGTTGGAAAGGCAACATGTTAAAGTGTATGAGTGCTCCTCTGCCCCGGAGATAACTCAGTATAGGTGGTCCTCCGAGTTGCATTCTGGGAGAGGGTATTTATGGGACAGACGCCATGTTTTAGGGTCTTTCGTTCCACCTGCTCGCCCTCCTGGCCGTCAGGTATGTGTTAGGAGTACTACCGCGTGGTCCTCCGATCGTGAGGACCACATTGCTGCAGCGTGTGGGTGGGCCCAGAAGCCTGTCTGGGGCCTACCACAGCGGCGAGGGAATGGTCCTGTGCTGTCTGTCCTACGGGAAGAAGCTGGACAACTGAGAAGATCCCAGGGGAGGACCTGTCATGGAAGGATGACAGAGTGCTGGTCTGGAGAGGGGCCTGGTGACTCAGTTGGAGGACGCATCCTAAAGTTAACCTACCACATAGTACTGCCGGGTCGGCTTAAAGGTTCTAGTGCTGTGTTTGCTATCCATCATAAACCATTACATCCTGTGGCAGAGGATCGTACGGGTTTCTACTTCATTCAAGTCTGTGGCAGAGACTTTTGTTCGTGCTGCATACTGGCTGCTAGGTTAGTGAGAGAAACCTATCCGGGCGGGCAAGGATTCAACTCTAAAAGGAAAGTACGTTCATCTACAAGATTCCAATTCTTAATACTACATCAAGAAAAGGTATTTGAACTTCCCTGCAACTCTTTTTCTACCTCTTTCCTGCTACTTCCTTCAGTTACTCTTTATTAAAGCATTGGAAAAAATACTCAAGTGTCTGGTGCTTACACTGTTTGTTATTAAGCTCAACTGGACCCTAGACCCGGTTCCGGTGAAATTGAGGTTACACGGGTGACGGTAACAGCCCGCTTTAAACCAGCAACTCCACCGAGAGTTATTGCTACAATTACAACTACAGTAAAATCTTGGATTGAGAGTAACTTGGTCTATTTCACCTCCATCATCGCCAGATCTCCCCACTTCTTCATCATCTGGCCTAGGCAGAGGTAACAGAGGGCGTCCAGTATCACCCTTGTGGCACTCAACCAGAACCATCAAAAGCTGTACCCGTCGTCAGTCTAGACCACCTTGACAGCCAACTGGGTCGAAAGGATTGAATCATTTACTGGGGGAATTCTAAGTTCCGACAGTCTCAGACTGGGTCTCTCAAATATCACTGGTGAACATGTTCTATTTTCCAGTTATCCTGGCTTCTATTTCTTGTTTAGGTTAAGTTCTGAGACTCATGTACCTCTTGTATCACAAATTCATCAAATTGCAGTTCGTATATCTTCCACAAGAGAACATCACCACACCTTAAGCACTTGTTCGCTTACCCGAGTTCTTATTGCAATCCGACTCGGGTCGGGTCAACGTGCCATGTGCCTCGTCCCAATTCCAACTCCCCTTCCTCCTGCTTGGTAAATTGGAAGGTAGGGGCCCTTGAAGTTTAAAACCCTACTTGTGCCTACCCTATTGATTGTTTGCGAGATTAATTAATTAATTCAATTATTCAGAATTTTCTTTTGAAATGTGTTTATACTCGATGACTATATCCTTTACTAATGACTTCTCCCTTTGGTCCTCTTTTCAGGCCTTTACCCTCATAAGGGGATTTAACCTTCTTTTTCCTCTTTGCCTTTTCTACTTACCTTTTGTACTCCATCTGTAAATCCTGAATGTTCGGCCTCCAGGGGACCAGTCGATCGGTATTGTCCAGACTGGTAAGGTAAGAGATCAACGTGCAGGGCCTCAATTCACCCATAAAAAGGCAGAAAGTCTTCAATTACTTTTACTCGGTGGGAGCTGAAATAGTGTTTCTCCAGGAAACTAATTTTCCATCTTCTTATAAACCTAACTATATACATAAGCATTACCCAACCTTCTTTCTCGCCAATGCCCCAGACAAGACGCGGCGATTGGCTATATATATCGCCAAAAGTTTAGCCTTCTCCCCCTCACAGATAATCACTGACCTGGAAGGGCGCTGTCACGTACCTAGTAGATGAGCCCGATATGCAGAGGAAGGCCTCTCCTATGTCTCTGACTCGTGGCCCCTGGTAGAGTAGACAGGAGGCGCGGGACTGCAGAGTAGCACGAGTGCCTGGCAGGATCAACAGCTGGCAAGTAGGTCTGAATTTCTGGATGACACTGTGGCAGGGAATCAGCAGGCTGGAGACAGCAGATTTGGCTGGAGACTGGAGCAGGCTCGTGTCAGGAAGCCACACACAGAATGCAGAGGTAGGCAAGGAGAATGGAGGTTCCAAAGGCTGAGACACAGAAGGGCCAGGCAAGCAGCGGCAGCAGAGAGATCCAGTCATCCTGAGAGAATGAGGAGGAACAGAAAAGGTACTGCTCGAGGATCTGATTGGTCCTCTCTGTCTGCCCATTTGTCTGCCGAGGGAAAATTCCTTTAAAAAGGCACTTTGGCCCCCGGGAGGAGCTCAATTGGACAGTCATAGACTCTGTGGGGAGGGAGAGTCTCTGCACCCCTTTTACTGACGAAAAGAAAAAAAAAGAGAGGGGGGGGGGGAGAGAAGGGAAGGTAGAGAAGTAGAGAAAGGATAGTGGTACATACAAGGAAAATAAATGGAGGGAGTAGCAATTTACACATGATAGGGCCCAGGAGAAGAATCATGAACTGTACCTGCTACAAAATCAGAAAAATCTGAGGAAAAACGGAAGTGCAACCATACTTTGCACATAATGGTGTGGGATTCATTCTTCTCAGAATCCTATGCAATCATACGTTCTAGGTGTTTGATCCTATCTATTTCACATGCCCAATCAGCTAAAGAGGGGATCGCCGTTTGGTGCCAGCATCTAGCGATAACTGAACGAGCAGCCGTCAGAAAATGACAAATTAAGCTCTTTTTGATTTGCTTATAGGAGGCCGGCAACATAGACAAAATAGTTATGGGAGGTTAATTTGGGAACTTGTCCCCCACAAGTTTGTCATAGAGTTGGAGAATTTTATCCCAAAAGGGGGTAATTCGTGGGCAAATGTGTGTCATGGTGCCAGGGGCCCATAGGCATCTCCAGCACGTATCTGGTATGTTAGGATCGATTTTATGTAGAATAGTGGGGCAGCGATACCACCTAGACACAACTCAGTAATTTCGTTCTTGAGCATGAGATGAAATAGACAATTTAAAGGACAGCGCCAATGTTTTGCCCCATTCCATATCATAAGGAGATACATTAAGTTCCCATTCCCACTTTGAAAGGAATGATGGTGGATTTGGGTAAGTGATCTGAACCAAAATCTAATAGATCTGGGACAGTGAGTGCTCTGGTCCACTAGATTGGGATAGTAAAGACTCAAAGGCTGCTTGTCTTCTATTCAAGTCAGCGATGTTCAGTATTTTGTCCAGAAAGTGTGTCATTTGAATGTGTGTTTAAGCCAAGCACCAGTCGATTATGGCAGGCGGGGAGAGCATGCAATGTAAGGGAATTAGTTTACCATTTTGGAGTATATGGCTTAAAAGAGGAGCATCTGATTTTTGCCATGAAAGAAATTAGAGTTAGAAGAAGTCGGAGAGAAATAAGGGAGTCCAAAGAGTGGGGTCAATGGGCTAAGTCTTGCAGACAGTAAACCTTTGGTAAGGCAATTGCTCCAAATTTGTAAAAAAAAAAAAAAAAAAAGGATCGACCAGGGGTCACAGAGACCCCAAATTTGGGCAGTAGGTAGTTGAAAACCTACCCCACCACTGGTCAAATTTGGGGCTCCTATCATCTATGGCATAGCTCCCAACTGTCCCTGATTTAGAGGGACTGTCCCTGATTTGGAGCAATGTCCCTCATTCCTCCTCATTTGTCCCTCAGTTTGGTCTGATCTATATAGATGTATATAAAATGCACTTTTTATCTATGAATAAGTGTTTCCCAGTGCTGAACCTTTCATCTGATTTCTAAATTGCTGCATTTGTAAATTCCAAAATTCCGGTATAAAGGAATAGTAGTGATGAAAAAAGCTCTTGTGGGTTTAACCAATCTTTTTTATTTTTTGTACAATTCTCCTTTTAAGAGGGCATGGCAGGGTGTGTGTCTTATGCCTGCATACTTTTGCTGATAGGTGTCCCTCATTCCCATCTCAAAAAGTCGGGAGGTATGCTATGGTTCAGGAGATATGGGGCTCCTTGTGCACCCTGTCAGAAGCTACATACAGAGCGGCCAGTTTAAATACAAGTTGGCACACTCTGTTTGCAGCAGACTGAGAGGATGAGCTCACAGTGCCACCCCTCACTTCTTGTCAGAGGCACAGAGTTCAATGGATAGCTTGGAGTCTTCGACCAATGGTAAAGTACCACTGGCCCAAGCTGTCCAATAAAAATGCTGCAGTGGAGGCTGGCCTCTCACTGCAGTGTCATAGAAGGGGGCATGTGTCCAAAAGACAACTACTCCCTTCCAGCCCAGCCCTCTTAAAGCGGTGTTCCACCCAAAAGTGGAACGTCCGCTCATTTGTCTCCTCTCCACCTCCAGTGCCACAATTGGCACCTTTCGGGGGGGGAGGGGGGACAGGATACCTGTCTTTGACAGGTATCCTGTTCCCACTTCTGGAAGTCTGGGCCGCGGCTCGTGACATTACCGCGGGGCTCCCTCCTACTCCCTCCTCCTCTCCCTTTCACCGGTCTAGGGGGAGAGGAGCGGGGTCTCACACATGTGCAGTAATGTTCCTGGCGTGAAGCCGTAAGGCTACACTGATGGGTACCCTTACCCGCAATGGCGGCGGCAGCACCCGACAGTTGATGGAAACATCAGCTGTGGTGCCGAAATCGCTGATCTCCAGGACAGGTAATTGTCCTATTGTTAAAAGCCAGTATGTGTAGCTGCTGGCTTTAAATTTTTTTTGGGGGGGGGGCGGAACACTGCTTTAACTAGAGGGAAAAAACATGTGTTTATGTGTATAAGATTTACCCATAATCCCATGTTTTTCTCACACAGTTAAGAGGAAGACTGAAGAAGAATGCTGCTGCTGAAAAGGTACAAGCTAAATCATATATTATTATGCTATAGATTATAAGATAATAATTTATTATTTATCTATTTACTGTGAAATTACTGGTTGGAAGTTATAACTTCAAACTTCAGTAATTTGTCCATTAAGCCACCTGCTTGAGTACAGTTTTAGAAAATATAGTAAATGACCTTAAAAATAATATATAATAATTATTTGTATATTACTTACTTATGGTAATTAACCCCTTGCCACCCAGGCCAATTCTGACACTTCTCTCCTACATGTAAAAATCGTAATTTTTTTTGATAGAAAATTACTCAGAAACCCCAAACATTATATATATTGTTTTAGCAGTCAAATTTTTCAAATGCATTTTTTTTGGAAAGAAGCTGTTTCATGAAAAAAAACCCACTAAAGTTAGCACGATTTTTTTGTCTACTATGAAAGATGTTACGCAGAGTAAATAGATACCTAACATGTCGCGTTTAAAAATTGCGCACACTTGTGGAATGGGGCCAAACTTCAGTACTTAAAAATCTCCATAGGCGACGCTTTAAAATTTTTTACAGGTTACATGTTTAGAGTTAAAGAGGGGATCTAGTGCTAGAATTATTGTTCTCGCTCTATTGTTCACGACATATGTAACCTGTGTGTATCTGGCTCTGATATTAGCCAGTGCCTCACCAGCCACTGACCTCACCGCACGTCCCTGCCATAGAGTTGGAGTTCACCATTCACAATATCATTATTATTATCATACAGGATTTATATAGCACCAACAGTTTTCAGCACTTTACAACATGAGGGCAGACAGCAGTGGCGTCGCTAGGGGGGAGGCGGGGCGTACGGTGCGCACCTGGGTGACACCCACCAGAGGATGACACCAGGCTGAGACTCGGCAGGTCCCTCCTTCCCTTACAGAACTCCTCAGCTGCATGCAATGTGCAGGAGGAGGAGGGAGGGAGGCAGAGACAGAGGTGCCGGAATCTGACACTGACCATCCCACACGCCGCAATCATCATTCTCCCTGCCGGCTGCATTCACTGCAGACTGGACTATAGTTGCCTGCTCCTCGGCTCTGACGTTTCATGTACACAGACCAAGAGGAAGAGCCGAGGAGGAGGAAGAGGGACAAAGCACGTTGTGTTGCAGCCTGTCGGCACTCGCTGTACTTGTGCGTTGGGCCTTCTTACAAATTAATGGCACTTCGCCAAGTGGTATGCCTTACATTATCACAACACTTAAATGGGCAATTGTTTTTACTACTCTACTATTTATCCTTTTTGTAACTTGCATTAGGAAAAAGAGGCCTGAAATCTGGCTTGTTGCTATGGGCAACAGCTAAATTTTGTTCCCCTCCATTGATTACACATGGGAGTCATTGAGAGCAGCTAACTGTACAACGGTGTGATTCATACAAATATTTAGCTAGTTTGTTTCTTGTGCCCCTCCCTGGTTACCAGGTCCTGTGTGATTAACATGATCAGCTAACATTTGCTTGTTTATCCTCTGAGCAGAGTAATGTCATTCTTGCAACTTTGTTATACAAGCAAGGCCAGGCTTCTGTGGACATATAACATGCAAGTACAGGCAGGCACATGTCACTATCCAAGGGCTAAACATTTATTAGTGGATCTTGACTGAAGAAAAAATTGATAGCCATTTAAAAGTTAATATACAAGATAGTAGACATTCCTATAGGCTGCATACTTCTCATCGCAAACTCTTCACTGTTAGCCCAGCTTTTAAAGAGATCCTGTTACTAGGCCATTCATTTTTGTTTCAATGTTTTTATTGAATTTCAAATGAAAGTACAATAGGTTGACATGACTATACTATAATAAATCACAATGCATTCCCATCAACCTTTGCAGCATTAGACAAAATGGCAGAGTCTACAGAGAATGAAAAGTCCTGATGTTACATCTGAGGATATCACATTTCATAAGCATTCAAGTTAGCTAAACTATAAGGAATATTCTTGCATCCTGTGTGGGCAAACACGACTCTTCGCATCAGATGTATGCTAAATGCCTGTGTGAACGAGGACTTAGGCAGGAAAGGAAAAGAAGGAAAGAGATAAAAAAGAGATAAGGAGAAAAATGTGTTCTGCTTCATACACTTTTTAGGCCTCATGCGCAAAAAACATGCAAAAAAAGCCGCTTTCATGGACCTCTGTTTTTTTTTCTTTACACCTCTGAATGCAGCTGGATGTTATCTTTTGTGCCCATGCACTTGCAGGCACTTAAGCATGTATTTGCAGGCGTTGTTTAGGGGTAAAAAAAATGCCCCAAACACACTGTAGCTGTTGACTTTTAATAAACGGACACTAACCTGTCCAAGGATCCAGCGCCATCCTCACCCGGTCCAATTCTTCACCGGCCTTCTGGTCCCCAGTGCCAGCATCTTAAAGGAGAAGTACAACCAAAGCTCATTTGGCTGTACTTCTCCTATGGCTCAAAGGGGTGCAGTTCATTCGCATACCTCCCAACATTTTGAGATGGGAATGAGGGACACCTACTAGCAAATGTATTTAGGCATAGGACATGCCCCCTGCCACACCCCCTTAAAGGAGAAATAACAAAAAAAAAGTTAGTTGTAACCACTATTCCTTTTATACTGGCTTTTCAAATTTACAAATGCAGCAATTTAGAATTTGAATGAAAGGTTTAGCACAGGGAAACACTTTTTTTAAGATAAAAAGTGCATTTTATATACAACTATATAGATCATACCAAAATGGGGGACAAATGAGGGGGAACGAGGGACAGAGGGACATTGCTCCAAATCAAGGACAGTCCCTCGAAATCAGCGACAGTTGGGAGCTATGCATTCTGCACTCTTGTGACCCATTTTCAGCAGACAGCAGGCTGAAGCCTGCTCTCGGCTGATGTCACAGAGCCAGTTCAGGCTGGGGAAAGATTGCGACAATATGGTCGGGACCTGCCCACAGCCTTGAATCAGAACCTGGCTCAGCCTCTCAGCAAGTAGCTGTGATCCTAAGCCAGCCGCTCCGGTCCCCTCCACAGCCCAGTGCTCCAGTTAGTGCGGGGGGGGGGGGGGTCAGCGCAGACAGCGGTGACTGACAGTCACCAGCTCCCTGCTCACAGAGCGCCGAGAACCAAGCGTTCATCGGTGTTTGGCCGCTCAGTTCTCTCGGCCTTAGACTGCATTCACACTTCAGCGTTTTGAATCGCAGGCAGATTTTCTTTTTTTTTTTTTTAATTCTTTTTATTGCTTTTTCAAGACAAACAATACAATTACAACTTAACTACTAAAAGAGAAGAAAAATTGTGGTGCTTATACAGAATCTCCTACACATCGCATGACAAGCTATTATAATTTGTGCTATTATCTTATGATGAGTTAACCTATGGCTCGCTTCTTCTTGTGTTTATTTAGAGGTCACTTAAGACGTCAAGTCCTCTCTCCAATCGTAACCAATAAATTCTCACTGTTCCCCCTCTATCATATTATTTGAAGTCTCAAACAGCTGTTTCCACATCTTCCAACCATGTACGCCAGACTCTATCGTACTTCATCGGGCATCCTCTGTTGAAGTATGTGTCTTTATATAAAGGAAGGTTATTATTGACCAGACTTTTCCATTGTGTCAATGAAGGGGGGGTGGGCTTTTTCCACTGCATGGCAATGTTTTTCCGGGCATAAAATAGCAATAACCCGACCAGTGTACGTTTTGCCACTGTCGGTACAAGTGTTTCAATTAACCCCAATAGACAGATTTCTCGCAGGCAGATTTTCAGCGCCGATGTGTGAATGGCAAATCACTGGACTCACATTTAGGATACTATTCATCTGACACCTAAAATCGTGGTGCCGGTCTACTGCGTTTGTCACGTGATAAATTGCACTGCAATCACGGCAACCCACCTTATGTGAAGCTTGTCACCCAAAAAAGTTCAGGAGCTACTTTTGGGCGATATGCTTCATGCGAAATTCGGGTTGCCGCAATTTATCGTGCGACAATTGCGGCAGACCCGCACCGCGATTTTAGGTGTCAGTCCCATGATTTGTCATTCACACATCGTCGCTTTGCAATCTTCTCATAAGTTTACATTTAGTACCCATTCAGAAATATGCGTGTGTGTGTGTGTTTGTAGAAGCGTGCTTTTTTGTAGCGTTAGGCAGGTGAATTATCATGTGTCAACATGCGTTTTGACACTCGATGTTGCACAGTTTCTATACGTTTTTGAATTGAGACACAACACATTCAACACAAAGCAACAAAACCTTTTATGCAAAAAATTTTTATAAATTTATATTTACAGTATTCTTATCCTTATGAACTTCTCCGGAATCTGAGCAGATTACAGACAGGTCCTCTAAGCACACAATGGGATGGTTCCAGTACAATCATATTGATGTCATTTTTATTGTTATTAACCACTTGCCTACTGGGCACTCTCACCCCGTTCCTGCCCAGGCCAAATTTCAGCTTTTAGTGCTGTCACACTCTGAATGACAATTTCGCGGTCATGCAACACTGTACCCAAACAACATTTTTAGAATTTTTATGAGACAGATACAGCTTTCTTTTGATGGTATTAAATTGCCACTGGGTTTTTAATTTTTTGCTAAACAAACCAAAAAATCTGAAATTTTTGATTCGTTCCACAACCATTTTTTCATAAGTTTATAGTCTATATAAAAAGATTATAGCAATGTGATAGATTATGTAACCATAAAATGTCCATCCACAAATGGAAGCCTCCACAAGGGGATTAGAAGCAAAATCCAGCAGGAACTACAGAGTATAAAAGAGAAGAGAGGCGCCTCTAAGTGTAGCAATATGGTTACATTTAATGAAGGTACAACATTTAGCAACTCATATGGTTGATGATTAAAACAGGCACATCTAAGTATGCAGGCAACCGGGGTCCTCATAGACCGTCCTCCTCACCGCTGGCAACCACCGCTGTCAGTCTGCAATCGTGACCGGGAATACTAACTACCCTGCAGTAGAGCGATCTGAAAGCGAGGCTTGAAGCGCTCGTGGAGCGCAGCATGGAAGGGATGATATCAGTGGCCGTGCAGAGGACAGTCTATGTGGACAACTTTACCTCGGATGCCTGCATATATAGATGTGCCTCTTTTAATCATCAACCATGTGAGTTGCTAAATGTTGTAACTTCATAAGACTGAATCACATTCCTACACTTAGAGGCACGTTTCTTCTCTTTTATACTCAATTGTGACATGATGCTACTTGTATATCAAGACATTGCTTGTATATCAAGTCAAAGTTTATTCAAAAAAATGTGCTTGTCTTGCAAAACGCTCTCAAACCAAGTTACTCTCAATCCATGGTTTTACTAAGTCATTTTTCTCCTTCACTAATGTGCGCTGATGAGGCTGCACTGGTGGGCATTGATAGGCTGCACTGATGGGCACTGATGAGGTAGCACTGATGAGGAGGCACTAATGAGGCTGCACTGATGGGCACTGACAGGCAACACTGGTGGGCACTGATTGGCAGCACTGATGGGCACTGTTGGGGCTGCACTGATAATCACGACACTGATGATTAGTACCCTGATTATATGTGTAGATGTCCCCTGTGTGGATTGCCGCTTACTGGCTCTCCTCTACTTATGCGCTGTCAGCATGAGGAGAGGACTGCTGATAACGGGCAAATCCTGTGTACACTGTGATTAGCTGTGATTGGACTCTTTACCTGTCTCTTTACCTCTTTAACTTTATTGGGACAGTTCGGGCAGATGGGTGGCCAGGGGACACCGCCTCTTTTTACCACCCTCCAGCCGCACCTCTGGATCAGCACTAACAGTGCGTGGTCAGGTTTAATTAATTAATTAATAAAAGTAAACACTTCAACAAAGTTTTTACTGTGGTCTATGACCCTGTTTAAGAGATTTCTCAACACTTCCTCTCCCTGTGACGGCAGGAAAAAATTAAACAAAGAGGCTTCCATATAGGCACAGGTAGGCACAGGTTGACACAGGCAGTAGTAAAAATCTGATGGAGGGTACAATCCTTACATATTTTACTGAAAAGAAAACTTAGAAAATAGTTTAAAATGATTACTGTAATTTTCCTTTCCAGACGACAATTCATGGCAGCATGCATGTGATATAGCTCTGCCCCTATATCCACCCACAGGACCTGTTTAAATATATAAAAGAAAAGCTAGAGCAACCTCCCCCATTCTCCGAAAAAAGAACAAGATCGAAAAAGGGAGGGTTCGTATGCTGCCATGGATTGGCGTCAGGAAAGGAAAATAACGGTAAGTATTTCATACAATTTTCAGTTTTCCTGATGCCAGCATAGCAGCATATATGTGATAAATAACAAGCTTAACAGAAAGGGCTAAAATGTATAATCAGACTTTCTTACAATGGACAGGAGCACTACAGCAACCAGCCTGCTGCTTTGCAGATATCTCCATAGACATTTTGCATGACCTGCCCCAAACTTAAAGATGTATGATGGACCTAGCTGAATGAGCCTCTACCACTTCTGGAGTCTCTTGTCTAGCTGCACTGTAAGTTTTCTGGATGACCTTAATAATCCAAGATGAAAAGGTTTTGCTGATGGAAACACAAAGCCTCCCAGAGGATTTTAACTAGGAAGCAGCTTGAAGGTAGGTATTTTAGATACTTGGTACATCCAGCTTGTGTAGATCTTGAGGACAAAAAGGAGAATGCTCTAGCTTTCCTTTTATATATTTAAACAGGTCCTGTCAGTGGATATAGGGGTGGAGCTATATCACATGTATACTGCTATGTTGGCAGAAAAGTGTTTGTTGTTGTGTTCCTGCTGGAAAAACGTTATATCACTTCCTATACTGACAGGAAGAGAGGGTAAATCTCCCCTTAGAGAACACAGACTGTAAAAAAATCCTGCACATAAAACTAGACAAATGTTGTAGGCCCCTTTCACACTTGTGCGACTTGAAAGTCGTGCTATTTTTGTCAAGACTTTGACGCAACTTGAAGCAATGCCTGTGCAATCTTGAGGTCTATGGACCTCAAGTCGCATCAAAGTCGGACCAAAGTAGTGCAGGGACTACTTTGAAGTCGCACAGATATGAATGTTTCTCATTGGTATTCATAGGGTATGACTTGTCATGTGACTTTGCAGTCCCAGGTTGCAGGACAAAGCCGAGTCTGTTCATACCTAATAAAATAAAAGTTCTAATTAAACTTAAATGAATTTTAAAAACCCGTTTGCATGAGACAACATGTTTTTTAATGAAATTTTACTGTGTTTCTATTCAGCTCTGTTAGATACCGAAAAATCACTTATGACGACTGCACAGGAATAGGTTACATGTTTAGCTAGAAAAATAATTTCGATTTAAATGTTCAAGTCAGCATGCAATTATTTGTATCAGTCTAATAAAGTAGTCAGATGGAAAAGAACAGAAATCTCATTACTAAACACGTAGCAAATCAGTTGTCATTACAAACACTTGCAGCTTCATTAACTTTTCTATAACAATATTTTTTATTTTGTGTTTTTTTTTTCTTTTTACAAAACGAGTAAAGAATACTGTAGCAGAATGTATAATAATAAAATATTGAAAAAAATATAACATACAGAACCAAAATATTTAGATAATTTAACAAAATATCATAATAATTTAGTTAGCAACAATGTACAAAGGTTAGATGAGGATTCCTTAGATTTCCCTTGTTTGCACCAAAAGATTGGATTTGTATTTCAGTCTTTCTATTCAAGTTTTTTGAAATATTCAGACAACAAGAAGACTTGATTTAAAGGAAACCTGTACTGAGAGAAACCAGAGGCTGCCAGTGATAACCTCCCTCTGAAAATGCTAGTTGCCTGGCAGTAAACATTGCATTTGTTTAATGAACCATAGATAAGGTCAAGTCAGAATTCCTGATCTACACGTATGTTCCAGGGCAGAGACTGAAAATTTAAGCCATTGGGCCAATAAAACAACCAAGCATTCAACTTTATCAGATGTCAACAATTTTGATGTTTCTCCTCACACAGGTTTTCTTTAGAGTGAAATTAAACAGGACCAAATTTACACCACATTTGGATTCTTAGATTGTGCGACTCATACATTGTCGATCACATAAGAAATTAGCAAATTGTATTTGTAGAGAAGCATTAATGTCTCTTTTCCCATGAACATACCGTATATATACACACCTTTATTCGCTCCCTTATCACTCTGTACACTCCAGCTTCCTGGTGTATATAAAATTCCTTATAAATTTAGGTATAGAGGCACATGTGGTTCCTTTCATGGTTCAGCACCTAGCCAATAACCAGGCATCGGCACCGTCAAATGAGGGAGTCCATAGCCCTGCTTAAGTTATGACTTGAAGGACACGTAGTGTACACAGGGCTGGTTCTCCAGCTTCCAACAACCAAATAAAATGGTGGGTAAGCTAACAAAAGCTCAGCATTTGTTTTTGGGGAGGGGTGTTAAAAAGAACCCTTTTGCTCCACTCTTCACGGGTAAAGCACAGACAGAACATAAAACAGAAAGTGAGTTGTCACCAGGGTAAGAGAAGACTCCTCCAATGAGGACGCCTGTTCCTGTGACAACTGTCTAAGATGGGAACTCCTTTCAACTTAGGGGGGGTTTCCATGCATGTGAGTTTTGTCAGCTTTAAAGAGGTTGTAAACTCTAAAAAAAAAAAAATGCATTGCATACTAGCTTATTATGAAATACTTACCTTAGAACTAAGCTGTTCCAGTGGCGCCCACACACCGCTGAGGCGGCTGACATTTTCCTCCGAGCCGCTGTTCACGACACGGGGCTCGGAAGGAACGGCACCCGTGGTTGTTCCTTCAGATGTCACTGGCTGCGTGTAATGTAAATACCTCCTAAATGGTACACGTTTAGGGGATATTTTCACTACCTATAGGTAAGCCTTATTATAGGCTTACCTACAGGTAAATGTCAGCAGAGGAAGTTTACTTCCTCTTTAATTTTCTGTCTAACAGCAAACAATATTATTGCCCAAATGATTAGTGCTTGATAACATCACCTGTGAACTTGTTTTATAACCAATATAGGTTAAAACATATGCAGGACCTTTTTGCACTACATGCACATTTCCCAAGGTTTTAACCCTTTCGCTGTCATCAACATACATAAAGACTTTTGGTCCCTTATGCAATAAAAACAAAATGAAAAAAAAAAAGTTCAACCAGCCAAAGATACATATTATTGTAATGTAAACACATGCATCAGGGGCACCTATGTACAAAATTGTTGATTGCACCACACACGACATATCAAAATAAGTCTAGGGCCATTACTTAAGGTTAACTCTGAACAGATGACAGCTAAGGGTTTTTAAAGTGTCGCCTCTAGATTCAGGTACCGAAGTTTGTCGTGTCACAGGCACATGTAGTTTCACAGGCTTGACATGTTTGGCATCTGTCTACTATATAATACCTCTTTTTTATATTTTACTAACTAATTGGGTAATTTATTGTGTTTGCGTGCCTTAAATTTAACTTGGCAATTTGTGCTTCATAAAACGATTGCATTATTACCATTTTATTCTCCAGGGTCGCTGGGGTTTTACCCAATCTTCAGTCCTAAAATGATTCTTTCAACATGTGTGCAAAACTGGCTCTGGCAACGAAAGGGTTAAAATACTGCAAGTATAGTAAAAATAATTGATGATCTAAAAACCACAGGGTGTCCCTGCCTAAGTTTTCTTGTGCTGGGCTACAGAACTCCACCTATCGCTCACCTCATATACATAGGCTTCTGGGGTATGTAGTTTTGGGGTGTCTACATCAATAGGTAGTAAAACACTGCACATTAGTGAAACAATTTAATTTAATAAATATTAAAGTTGAACTCGAGTCAGTACTTTAATTTTTTTCTAGTTTTGGATAGAGTGGGTGAAGTTCGGAACCTCAGTATAATTTATTTCCTACTACCTGTTTCCCCGTTGGAGGAGACTTTCCCTCCATTTATTTTTTAGTAAATGGGAAAAGTAGTGAAACATAGAGAGGGTAAGTGGTAGAACTTCTGTCATATTTTATTGCTGTCATTGCCTCTTCACATTGGAGATACCCTCAAGTTGAGGGCCTCAACTTCCTGGTGGTCAATGAAAGGAAAAGTGGGGAATCTCCATAAAAGTGACACAAACATCAATAGAAACAGTTTAACAATACTGAATCCAAAACAAGATAAAAACTTTGGAGCAGCATATTTAAACCCTACTGGATAGTACATGTCCTGCCTGTGCAAAAAGGAAAGCTGCCATATGAAAATCTAGTGAATGGATCTCAGTGCTAAGGTTCTAGATGTAAACTAGGAATATAAATGGGCATGAACACTCCAGCTTTTGGCCAACAGGGAATTGCCTGGTATAAAAATATGATATGCATATTTATAGGTCAAGTCCTGCCTGTCCTTATGGCCCACAAGAGGATGCCTACAATGTTAAACCAATCCCAACCAACAGAGGATTAAACCGGCATCCCTTGACCTTCTCGCAATAACTGTTTTAGGCCTGGAATGACACAAACTACCAATGGATATGGTTAAACAAAAAAAAGAAAATCATACTCATCATGGTATACAGTACAAAACACATCAAAGCAATACAATTGGCAGCTGGTATATACTAGTTATTGATTACTGACCATGTGGGTCATGGAATTAAACTCTGATGTCAATGTCTTGTTGGAATATTAAACGATATTATTTTAACGTCGTGGTTTTCTTCTTCTTTTCTTGCTAGGTCTGTCTTCATTCAATTCCTCCTCTGAGTCTGCTGGGGTGGGCGGTTGTCTTATAACTTTCTTTTCAATGGTATACTCCTGTTCTCCAACCTTGGGATCCCCTTTAACAAGATATTCACCATTCTGGTAAGTTATAGAAACAAATGTCCTGGGATAGGTCCCATAAACTCTACGAAGGTCCTCCTTGACAAACTCTGGAAGTTCACGTCTTACACCAAAAACTCGGTCTAGCCGGCCCCACTGAAGCTCCCCTTTCATGGTGAAGCCCTCTGGCCAGGTGTTGGGGGCTGGTTTGGGGTGGACTTGAGAGTGATTGTAATTCATCCAGGGATTGTATGATGGAACTGCATTGAAAGAGCCATATGGCCAGCCTGGCATGGAATATTGGGGATTTGCGCCATAAAAATGATGGTATTCAACATGTCCATTCTGAGAAAAGTATGGATCTCCTGACAGGGTGGCATAGGGACGACTACTGAAGTTGTGCATTTGTATAGGTGGCAACATGGGACCATTGTGCATGTTTGCATACTGTCCAAAAGCATAAGGCACTGGTGTATTTGGCTGGAGGAACATTATGGTATAGTACTGCTGAGGTCTGAAACCATAATGGTACATATTCTGGTCAGATGACTTCTTACAGGTTACTCATCCTGGAACCAGAGGTGTCCATCCACTTTACAGAGAAAAATGGTTATCTGATAAAGGAGAAAAAAAGGAATATGCAATGATGAACGGGTGTGTAAACCCTAACTAAGAATATTTCTTATACAGTTCCTTTGGTCTGTTAAATATACAATTTAAATATACAATTGAATGCATTTTGTTGTATTGTTCAAGTGTCTTGAATGGATAGATTTTAGTGATGGTGGTCACAGAGTTGCAGGGGAAGTCTCAGAAATGCATACAGCAATAAAAACATTTATGCCCTATACACACGATAGGGTTTTCCGACGATAGGATTTTCCGACATCAAATGTTGGATGGGAGCTTGTTGTTGGAAAGTCCAACCTTGTGGGAGCTTGTTGTTGGAAAGTCCAACTGTCCAACCGTGTCCAACCGTGTATGCTCCATAGAACATTTGTTGGCGGAATTTCCGCCAACAAATGTTTGAGAACAGGTTCTCAAATTTTCCAACAACAATACTTGTTGACGGAAATTCCAATTGTGTGTACATAGGTCCAACGCACAAAAGTCCACGCATGCACAGAATCAAGCAGAAGAGCCGCGCTGTCTATTGAACTTCATTTTTCTCGGCTCGTCGTATAATTTCCGACAACATTTGTGTGACTGTGTGTATGTAAGACAAGTTTGAGCCAACATCCTTTGGTAAAAAATCCATGGTTTTGTTGTCGGAAAATACTATCGTGTGTACGGGGCATAAGTTGCAGAGTGAACATGTAGCAAACATGGCCACTGGAACAAGAAGTGAGGGGAAATCTTTTCGGGGGGGGGGGGGCAATATTATATACTACATTGTCAAAAATATTGGGACACTTTTCTTTACATGCACATTTATTTTAATGACATCCCCGTAGGGTTCAATATTGAGTTGGCCCACCCTTTGCAGCTATAACAGCTTCAACTCTTCTGGGAAGACTGTCCACAAGATTTAGGAGTGTGTCTATGGGACCATTCTTCCAGAAGCACATTTGTGAGGTCAGGCACTGATGTGGACGAGAAGATCTGGCTCGCAGTCTCCGCTCTAATTCATCCCAAAGGTGTTCTATCGGGTTGAGGTCAGGACTCTTTGCAGGCCAGTCAAGTTCCCCCACCCCAAACTCGCTCATCCATGTCTTTATGGACCTTGCTTTGTGCACTGGTGCTCAGTCATGTCGGAACAGGAAGGGCCATCTCTAAACTATTCTCACAAAGTTAGGAGCATGAAATTGTCCAAAATGTCTTGGTATGCTGATGCCTTAAAGCGGAGTTTCACTGCCCATGCTCGAGCCACGCTGCCCGCTGTGAATGGCTGGGCAATCTTCTTGGACCTGTGACGTGTTCGAGAAGATTGCAGAACCCTTGAAAAACAACCCCACACCATAATCCCCCCTCCACCAAATGATTTGGATCAGTGCACAAAGCAAGGTCCATAAAGACATGGATGAGCGAGTTTGGGGTAGAGGAACTTGACTGGCCTGCACAGAGTCCTGACCTCAACCTGATCGAACACCTTAGGGGTGAGTTAGAAAGGAGACTGTGAGCCAGACCTTCTCGTCCAACATCAGTGCCTAACCTCACAAATGCGCGTCTGGAAGAATAGTCAAACATTTCCATAGACTCCTAAACCTTGTGGAGTGCCTTCCCAGAAAAGATGAAGCTGTTATAGCTGCAAAGGGTGGGCTGACTCAATATTGAACCCGACTGACTAAGACTGGGATGTCATTAAAGTTCATGTGCGTGTAATGGCAGATGTCCCAATACTTTTGACAATATAGTGTATATAAAAGTTTAGCTAGATTTAAACCCTTGCACATGGGGCTGTCTAGGTGTGATTTTTTCCTCTTGGCAGCCTAGTGTGTCCAGAAGGGACAGGTACAGCGTCCAGCATCACTGCATGCAGCTTTTTAAAGTCTATGTCCTTGAACGCACAGGGTCCTCAAAACAGGTATCTCTACAGTGTTTAGCCCTGTAAAGCCACAGCTTGCCATAGACTGACAGGCAGTGGGGCTGGATGCTACACCTGGTCTTCCCAGGTGCACTAACCCACCACCAAGAACTCACTGCAACTAGACTGCCCCATGTGCAAAGGGCCTTAAAGGGGAAATAAAATTCCACAATAAAAAAAATCTGTTGGAGTCAAGTGTTTTTTTTTTTTTGGCAAATGATTTTCTCGTTAACACAGATCTCCACGCATGGTGTGAACAAACCTGAAATCTGTCCTAACCTGTCACTAACCTTTTGGAATCACAGTCGGCATCCCCAAAAGGCATTAGGATCCACCATCTCCCTAAAATAAATAACGTGCCCCACTATACATCCTACCCATAGGGGTCTATTTAGAAAATATTCTCACCGAAGATTCACATTTTTCTAACTGGATTTAATTAGGAAATGTGTGAATCCTGGAAGAAAAGATAAATAGAGCACAAAGTATTTTTTTTGTCCAAGAAGGTTACATTTTTTTCTAATGTAGAGAAAAATATAAAAATACAGCAGTAAAGCAAAAAAAAAAAAAAAGACTACAATACTTTGACGTCACTGCATTTGGTGGATTTGAAGATTAAGATCTGGCCAGATTTTTTTCATTTAATACAAGATTGAGGCCAATAGTATTTTTTAATACTTCATTCCTTGTACAGATGACCAGCTTCTTAGCTGAAACATGTCGGGTGGACCCCTCACGATTGATGCTATATGATGTTTTAAGCTGTTTTTGATCTTCAAACATCTGTGATGTCACCTCCCGTTCCCACCGTATGCTGACGACATCTGACAGATTGTATCGTTTTGACCGGGTGGTCAACAAGCCTTTTTGACTCGTATGACGTATGTCATTTCAGGTCATTTATTTCAGGTAAGCCTCTTGTTCTTGGTGATGGCCCCGGCACCGATTTAGATCTTCTGTTCACTTGTGGTTTTCCCAGTTTTGACTCACCGTTAGATCCTGGAACCAATCATCCACTCACCTGTGAACCTGGGAGTCACTTGTCCAATTTTTGATACGTGCAACCTTCATAGACTTTTGGTGGTGTCTTCTCACATATTTTTTACAAATCTATACTATGGACTGTCATGTTTTTTCTTTTTAATTAATTAAGGACCTTTTGGAGTTGTCACTATTTTCATTTTTAGTCACTGCTTCTAACAATTAGGTTTATTATTTATTGGTTCATTCATTTTTTTGCAGGTTAGCACATTCATATTGTATAATCCATATTTATGGTCATACTTACTTTATTTTAGGATTATTCATTGTGTATATGCACTTAACTTTTATGTTTGTCCGTTTGTAGCGCTACAATTTTTTATATATTATTTCTTGTACAGATGACCACCTTTTAAATCAGACCTTCTATGAAACTAGAAGGTCCCATTAGATGACAGATGGGCACCATTTATATAAAAAGATACATGAACATTAGCAAAAAAAAAAAAAATACTTACATTACTTCTGACACTTTCCTGCAGAGTGGGTGACATCCCTGCATGTCTCAGCTACATGTTGGGAGAGCTAGATGCTGGAAATTCTGCGAGAATGACCTCCTGCACCCGGCTCTCCCAGCATGTGGCAGGGAGGTCACCTACACCTCCAGGAAACGACAGAAGCCAAATTCTAGGGTATTTTTTCCTTCAGGCATTTTCATTTAGGTGCATTTTTCTGCCAGAATTTGGCAGAAAAAATGTCTCTAATTTTGCTTCTTTAACATTGTTTAGGTTTATGTGTGTATTTATGCACGTTTGGGGTTTATAGGGGTATGAGTGTAATATCATTCTGTTCGCTAGAATATTTATTTATAGCCACTAAAATAAATTTAAGTGCACCTAGATATGTGTATTTGCATAAATAATGCTTATACTCTCCTCTACAAATGTACCTTTGTGACTTTTTTTATGCCCCTGAACACTGCACACATATATATACTACACATAAACCCCTGCATGTGCAGCATGACTACATTAAATAACATGCTGCTGCGTTCATTGGTATAAAAAGAAAAATATATAAACCTATAAAAAAAAAAAAAAAAAAAGATACATTTGCATACCTCCCAACATTTTGAGATAGGAATGAGGGACACCTACTTGCAAATGTATGTAGGCATAGGACACACCCCCTGGCACACCCCCTTAAAGGAGAATTAACCAAAAAATGGTTCATTAAATCCACAAGGACTTTTTTTTTTACCACCCCTATTCCTTTATATTGGCTTTTAAAATTGACAAATGAAGCAATTTAGAATTTAGACGAAAGGTTTAGCACTGGGAAACACTTTTTGAAAGTTAAAAAGTGCATTTTATATACGACTATATAGATAATAGATCAGACCCAAATGAGGGACAAATGAGGAAGAATGAGGGACAGAGGGACATTGCTCCAAATCAGAGATAGTCCCTCGAAATCATGGACAGTTGGTAGCTATGCATTTGTTTTCAGCCTGTGTGCATGAGACCTAAAAGTTTTTGCCAATGTTTATGTACTTTATGTTATATATATTTTATTTATGTCTAGATGACAGCCAAGCACCACTTGTTACACTAACCTGTCTTTGATCAGTGCCTGCTCTACCTGCAATTGTTCCACCTACAGAATAAAATCACAACAATACACATACAAAGTACAATATCAGTAGACAGCATAGAAATGGCTATCCCTGCAATTCATTAAGTTAAGCAATGTGGATAATGTGATGGCATAGCAATGTAAGATCCTACCTGTATTCAGAGCTCCTCTATATCCTGAGTAATGGTCAGGATTATGTCATTACTCTGTAAGTTGAACCTGCAAAAAAATAATCATTGCTTGGAATAATAAATCCCCCGCAGCAGTGACTGCTCCAATGACCCAGGAAATGTACTAAACTATACTAATAGTCCCATCCAGCTCAGGAGACTCCGCCCCCTGCTGACAGCAAGCCGTAACCATGAGCACAAACACAATCATCTACTCCCCACAGCAGGCAGAGCCAAAGACAATGCTCAGGTCCAGCAGGCTCCCTCCCTTCCACTCTTCTTATATACTGTATAAAGGGTCGGGTATGGGAGATTTCCAGCAACAACTTTTATAACTGCACAATTATCTGTCAGTATACAATGACTGTACAATCTACTTTATAGCAGCCGACGTTAGACATCTAGATAGATGTCTTCAACAAAATGCCTATTGATCTCTGTTCACTTTTATTGGCCAATTTGTGTTTTTGAATTGAAGAAGAAAGTGGTCTGGTGGGTTGGAAACACCCAGTGAACTTCGAGCCACTTGTGAACCAAGTAATCAGACAAATATCAAATTATTGCTTTTGATTTCTATGCCATTTCTGAGACTTTGACAAAAGTGTTAACTCTACCATATTCATAAAACTACAACAAAACAACAAAAAAAATAAATATTAAAGCGGTTCTAAAGCGCTGGATAATTTTTTATTTTTTTGTACCTGCAAGGTAAAGGCATAATGTGCTAGTATGCATCGCATACTAGCACATTATGTTAAACTGACCTTAGAACGAAGCCCTCCAGTGCCGAGATGTCATCTTCACTAAGGATGAGCTCATATAAATAAAGAAAAAGTTTGGGACTTTATATGAGGCATGCGCCCAGGAAGATGACACAAAATAGTGCTAATGTCTGGTAAGGGCACCATATTTGTGACAGGGAAACTTTAATACCATAATAAAGTACATAGTAGTCAAGTAACATAATGGCATAGCAGTATAATATAGTCATAATTGTAACATAATAAAAACACCAGACTATTGGTTGCATGTAACCGAAATATAATATTAATAATGTCTGGTGAATAAACCAAGTAGTGACTATAAAGTCTGCATAATACCAGTGTACATACCATATAAAGTAGTAGAGCATATATACTTAAGTTCCACAAAATATCAACAGTAGCAATGTAGCATAGTGACATAGCAGCATATTGTAGTCACAGTGGTGAATTCAGTATATATGCTCTACTACTTTATACGGTATGCACACTGGTATTATGCAGACTTTATAGTCACTACTTGGTTTATTCACCAGACATTATTAATATTATATTGCGGTTACATGCAACCAATAGTCTGGTGTTTTTATTATGTTACCATTATATATATATTATACTGCTATGCCATTATGTTACTTGACTACTATGTACTTTATTATGGTATTAAAGTTTCCCTGTTTTACTAAATCATACTGTATGTATTTTGTTACCATGCAAGCTATGTGGTCACAGATATGGTGCATTTACCAGATATTCTCATTAGCACTATGTTGTGTCATCTTCCTGGCCACATGCCTCATATAAAGTCCCAAGCTTTTTCTTAATTTATATTTGCATATCCAGAATGGAGGTACATTCCAATTTCTATGTCCTCATATAAAGTCCCATTTAGTTAGGTTTTTCTTTTTCTCTAAGGATGAGCTCAGGCGTGTTTGCAACACCACGTGCCCGTGCCCGCCAGGAAGCTGACACTTAAAGGAGAAGTCCAGCCTGAGCCTTTTAGGCTGGGCTTTTCCTATGGATCACATGAGTGCAATTCGTTTTGCACTCCTGTGACCTGTTTTCAGTGGAGAGTGGTCTGAAGTCCGCTCTCTGCTGACGTCACTGCCATTAGACGAGGCAGTGCGTCACCCCGATTTCCAAGTCTGGATCCGCCAGCTGCCTTGATTAATGGCAGTCTCAGCGAGACGCTGGGACGGCCTCTCCCTGCCCCTCCACAGCTCAGCGCTCCAATGAGCGTGGAGTAGCAGAGAGGAGAGACGCTGATTGACAGTCAGCAGCATTCCACTCGGGGATCTGTGAAAACCGAGCCATCGGCGATGTTTGGTGGCTCGGTTCTCAGTGCAGAGACGCTGGGGGGCAGCTGCAGCATCGGTCTGATGCTCCATCCACCAAGGTAAGTAAGAATAAAAAAAAAAAAACCAAAAAACTATTTTTCTAATTTTTATTTATTTATTTTGTACCTGCAAGGTTAAGGCATAATGTGCTAGTATGCACTGCATACTAGCACATTATGTTAAACTTACCTTAGAACAAAGCCCTCCAGTGCCAAGATGTAATATTCACTAAGGATGAACTCTGTGCATGGATCGGGAAATGTCTCACTGCCTGTGATTAGCACTGCGGAGTGTCAGCCTCCTGGTGGGTGCGGGCACGTGGAGTTGCGAACACGCCTGAGGTCATCCTTAGTCTTCACCTAACTTGCTTCCGGATTCGCAGACTCCGGCTCTGTGAATGGCTGGAGCCGCGATGACCTCACTTCCACACATGTGTGTGGGAGCCGTCATTCACGGCACAGGTGGCCGTTCCTTCAGAGCACATGTGCCAGTGATGTCACCGGCTGCATGTAAACTAAATATCTCCTAAACAGCGCATGTTTAGGAGATATTTACACTACCTATAGGTAAGCCTTATTATAATAGATAGATAATAGATACCTATGGATAAAAGCAAAAGATGGAAGTTTACTTCCACTTTAACCACTTGCATACAGGGCACTTTTACCCTCTTCCTGCCAAGGCCAACTTTCAGCTTTCAGTGCTGTCACACTTTGAATGACAATTGCGCAAGCATATGAACATTTTTTTATCATTTTTTTCACACAAATAGAGCTTTCTTTTGGTGGTATTTTTCTCCTTCACTGTTATGAACTGATGAGGCTATACTGATGTGCACTGATAGGCTGCACTGATGGGCACGGATATGGCAGCACTGATGGGCACTGATGAGACGGCACTGATAAGGCTGAACTGATAGGAGGCATTGATAGGCACTTATAGGCAGCACTGATGGGCACTGATAGGTGGCACTGATGGGCTCTGATAGGCTGCACTGAAGGGCACTGAGAGGTGGCCCTGATGGGTAGCACTGATGGGCCCTGATGGGTGGCACTGATAGATGGCACTGATAGGCAGCACTGATGGGCACTGATAGGTGACACAGATGAGGAGGCACTGATGGGCACTGATTGGTACTGCTAGGTGGCACTCATAAGCACTGATTGGCAGCACTGGTGGGCACTGATTGGCTGCACTGGTAGGACTGCACTGATAATCGGGACACTGATAACACAACACGCTGCAGGGGGCGCGCAGGCAGCGTGATCACGGGAGGACATCCATGGACGCCCTCCTGGCAAACTAAGCCTGCGCTGTAGCCATCCTTCGGCTAGAACACGGGCAGGAAGTGGTAAAGAATACTTTAACCCTTTTGCTGCAAGGGACTTTTTGCATTTTTGGATTTTTGCACGTATGTTTCAAAAATAATTTTAGGCCTGAAGATTACATAAAATGTAAACATTATATATACTATATATTTCTTCTGAAAGCAGACACCCTAGAATAAAGATTTTACAGAAATAAAAATTTCGGTAAAAAATACACAATATATAAATGCAATACAGTATATTACCCAATTTTAGTAAAATATAAAAGATGAGGTTGCACTGAGTAAATAGAGATTCCTAGCATGTCAAGTCTTAAAATTGCATGCACCCATGAAACAGAAACCATGGGACAGTTATAATGTGTCTTGCTAATCCTCCTATCTTAATGCAAGTGCCCCACACAGTAAAGTCTGTGCAGTCTCCAATGACATGAAACCCCCATCTTATTGCTGGGATTCAGAGACCATGGTTTCTTAACTTAGGTTAGACCTATGAATGCAGTGCTGTTTTTTTTTTTATTGCAAGAAGGTACTTGTTTTAGCCAAATATAATAATATGGTTTGGTGATGTTATGTGCTGCATTAATATAAAATGTGAATTTAATTATAGCTCCCCTTTAAAAGAGAATTCTGCTAAAAACTATTTGCATCTAAATTGCCCCATAACATAACTGTCATGGTTATGCAATAGAGTTTGTCTGTCAGCTTACCTATCACCATGTGTTCATCTCACTCTCACCTGACTGCTTTTATAATCTCTCCTCTAGCATGGCTCCACCCCAGCTCCTATCAGAGAACTCTATATTAACCTGTGCACTGCAGGCCAGCCCTGCTGATCAACCATTGTGTGTTTGGCTTCCTGTTTCCTGCTTGCCGTGTGCTCTACGTTTGTCTCTGTTACCGACCTTGGCGTGTTCTCGACTATTCTTGTCTGCTCATGACCCTGACCTTTTGGCGTGTCCCAGACTTTTCCTGTTTGACTGTGACCCTGAACCTTTGGCGTGTACTCTGTTGTCCTTGTCTGCTAGTGGCCCCGACTTTAGCCTATTCCCTTACTATCCCTATCCTCCTGTTGCCTACCATGGGCGTGAGCTGGGGACCCTGGGGGTCGCGACCTGCATCCAGTTGCAACCCAGTCCATCCTCACCACTAGAGGCTCTGGTTAACACCTGCTGGCTCTTAGACTCTGCGCCCTAGGGAATCTTACGCTCTAACCCCGGTGGGATCCGTGTTGGTGTTCCAGCGGCCCTGCCTTTCTTTACCACCCTGACTCCCATCCGCAGCAGTCAGCCGTAGGGTCCACTATCTTACAGTGCACTCCTGATCCCAACGGTGTGCATCTGTCACCTAGCCTCAGGTGGCCTGACAATAACTCAATGTGGCTGCTTACTACCTAGGGTATCCCCATGCCTCCAAATATCATACACATGGAAGATATAACATTTTAAAAAACAGGACCCGTTTTTGTGGCCATTCCTACTCCTTCCGGAGTTGTAGCTCAGTGGCCCAAAACCTATAAACATAGAAATACAGAAATGTGGTACAGAAAAAGACTTGGAAGCCTTCCCCTTTTTTGATTTTTTTTTTCTTTCGTTTTTTTTCCTTTTTACCTGTTGAATATAGAATTATGTTTATCCTTATACCATTGACTGGCTCACTACCTCTGCTGAATGTCTGTTATAAGCCTTAAAGTGTTACTAAACCCACAACAGTAAAATCAGTCTGTATATGCAGTAAAGCATGCTTGTTATACTCACTGTGGAACTCTAAGGTGTTAATCCTCTGCATTGTGTAAAAAGGCTGTTTCATCCTTTCTTCTCTAATCCACTTCTTCTTCCACTGTCCCCAAACCATCTCCTGATAAGATAGAGACTTGGGGCAAGCTGCACATGCTCAGTTTGGTGTGTATTGCTAGAGAGTTGTTTTTGTTCTTGGGAGGGTGCATGTGGTCAGCACAGGGCCAATCAGCAATGTCCAGACAGAGGGTCAGAGGTCCTGCAGCCTCATAAGACAATCAGGGGAGAATGAAAACTCCTCCTACAAGCTTTAGCCAGCCACTGATAGAAGTCACAAGACTTCTGTATACTGCTAATGAGAAAAGGTGTTTAGCAGTTTATATTTACTAAATTAATTACATTTCCATGTTCTGGGTACTGTGGGAGACCAGATATAGTGAATGCAGGGTCCTGGGTTTAGTAGCACTTTAACCACTTTATTGGTAAAAAAGTGTATGTACAAGGAAACAGTTTTTTTAAGGTGCCAAAATTAACATAGCAAAATCTTATAAAAATATCAAATTTTATTATAATGTATTATACTGTATTTGCAGTAACTTTAGCTCAACATGTTTCACCAATCACTGGCTTCCTCTGGAGACTTTTGAAGTACTGCATAGAATGCCACTAAAGATGGAAACATAGTATATACAATATAACAATGCACATGTATAGTACATACTGTATATTTCAATGTGGTATCACTATATCATTGCTTTCGCATTTTACATACAAATACAATATACAGAAGTAAAATGGATCATCTGAGAGGTTCTCTTACCCAGGGTGCTCAGAGATATTTGATGAGTCAATATACAGAAAATTATACACCAATAGGATCACCCATGGGGAGATCATTGAACCATAGGAGGGATAGGAGGGATACAGCCCAATATGCATCAGCCTGTAAGTAGGGGATTAAAATAAATACAAACTAAAAGCATTTCATAAAAATATTGAAGAGAAAGCTGCTACTAACCCAGATTATGTAGAGATCCTCCTGATGTGTCAGGTGCAGGATATGCAGTCACTCACCTGCCAACAAAGTAAATGGATAAAAGACAATCCGTAACTCAATAACTCCTTGCAGGCATACCCCACTTTGAAGTACACAATGGGGCCAGAGCATATATGTAAAACAAAAATGTACTTAAAGTGAAGCAATACCGTTTTTTTCACTTCTGGGGTGTGAGGGTCTGTAGTGGAGGTGTCAGGGGCTGTAGAGAGGGGTCAGGGATTGTAGTGGGGGTGTCAGGGGCTGTAGAAGGGGGCAGAGACTGTAGTGGGGGGGTTCAGGGAGTGAATGGCACAGATCCTAGGCTGTAACAGCCGACTAGACCAGTCTCAGGCAGGGGTAGTAACACCCCTCAGCTTCATTCCTCCCGGCCGATAACTATACTGTATAGTCTTCCTGTGTACATAAATTCCATGGCAGTAACTGTGACAGCTGTAGTTATTGTTATCTTGACATATAGCCGACTCACAGTTAGTAGAGCGTGTTTCCAAGTATCCGTGCACGGATTACTCAGCTGCAGCTTTAGCTTGCGAGCCACTTTACAAACACTCGCGGGTATGTCCGTACTCGCGAGTGTACGTAAAGCGGGGTATGCCTGTACATGCTCTTCAATAAGTCCAACTTTATTGTAACTTCATAAAAGATAAATATGTACAGCAGAAGTTAATGTGTTTCAGCCATAATGGCCTTGTTCACAACTTGTGAACAGGCCATTATGGCTGAAATGCGTTAACTTCTGCTGTGCATGTTTATCTTTTACGGAGTTACAATAAATTTGGGCTTATTGAAGAGCATGTACGGAGTTGCGGATTTTCTTCTATCCATTTACTTCAAAAAAATATACAATTGTACTAAAGAGCCATTGCATATTATACCCACCACGTAAATCGAGATGGTAAAGGGGTTACAATAGGTAGTTCCCTAGAGCTTAGGATCCAGGACTCAAGAATCCAGGCCTCCTGCCCAAATTGTAAGGGGACAACATGATTATCAAAGTTCGTTTCTGTTTTCCAGGAACAAAGAGAAATCATCTTGGGTATGGCAAATAACTAAAATGCAAAAGAAGGAAAACAAAAGGCACTATTAGGAATCCTCTTAGGGATGCCCTTATATCTTAGGTCCCAGAATATCTTTGGTTTAGGGGCTATATTTTTTACCATTAATGTGCATGTGAGCTGCTCACATGGCATCCCTCATGGCTCAATGCCGCAGCAAGATGACCGCTGCTAGATGGGCCTATTTGTATCCCTCCCAGCCCACTGGCATGTGACATTGCCGGTGGGATGCAGACACTTGAATGACATCAATGTGCATGCGCACTCCGCCCACCCGTGGTGACGTCATGCGCATGCGCGCCGGGCCCGTTGGCCATATTAACAATATCTCACTGCCAGTGCGAAGATACAGATAGGATCAGAACATGAAGTAAACCTGGGACAACCAATTGGGAGCTGCGGTTTCCCAGGATGAAAAGGACCCAAAATGACTGGATGAAAGAACAACTACTATAGGGTGCGAATCTGTCATTCGGACAGATCTTTAGAGACTTTTTTTGTTTATATACAAGCATATGTACCATTTGTTGTGAAAAATTTCCCAATCACTCCAAACATAATACAATGTAATATCACAATTGTCTAATCTCTTGTTAGAACATATTTAGTGGGGGAATACTTTACTTTTTCACACTTATTTTTAGAGATATCTTTGGCGCAAATTTTCGCCAAAGACAGAAGCGGATTATGAATCGAGAAGTATTATTACACAGGTGTGGAACTTGAGCTGTTAGGAGAGGGTACATTCAATTTGATGACCGATGGATACCTGAGTGAGACTTTCAAGAACATTAGGGAATGACAATGGATATTCCCTAACACAGGGGTCAGCAACCTGTAGATCTACTGGTAGATTGCGGACAGGTGACTGGTAGATCACGGTCTGGGCTTGCTGACCCGCCACCCCAGAACATAAAACAAAGTAAGATACAGAGGGACTACTTGTAAAGTTGGAGCTGTAGTAGAGAGCAAGAGCTGCATAAGCCAATGCCTCCTCTGTAGTGCTGGTTCCTGTCCCATGTGGAGTAATACCAACTGAACTCCGCATCTTATTCTGGCTAGCGTTCTCCAGAGTGGTGCCAGCAGCAGGAAAGAAGAGATCTTTAGGTCAGTGTGAAGCAATACACTGAGCATAATAGTATGGGGCTGCTTATACACTGATGCACTGTGGTTTACCCACGTAGTGGGTGCAGCTTGTCTGCGGGTTAGGTGAGCTTAGCCATAGACTTCTTCTGAATGCAGGAGTTTCAGAAAGTGCACCACACCTGCAGGATATAATGGAAGTCAATGGCAAAGCACAGCTAACCCAGGAAAGTTGCAGGTGCACTGCGCTGCACCTGCAGTGCAGGTAAAACGAAGTACATCAGTGTGAAAGTTTAACCCCTTGGATTCTGCAGAAGCTTGCAGTTGCTGGGTGCTTTCAGAGTGGCCCCATTTACTTGAATGGTACTCAATACTCAAAGTTGGGAGGCAGTAGCACCCACCAAAAGCAACAGGGGGTTTAAATCCTGCTGCTGCCTTAGCAGCTAAAGAGGGGAGGAATTGGGGCAGTAAAACCACAATTAGACTGTACCACAACCCAACTTTATGTGTGAATGAGCCAGAAGGGTGCAGCTGCTGAATGCAACTAAGGGCATTATTCATAAGTGCAGCAGGTATTGCTGCTCCTCTGAAAAGCAATCCAAGTGTGTTTGACAGGTGGTGAGGAGGTGCTAGCCCATGATTGCCGTCCAATGCACGTGATTGTGACACAGTAGTACGGCAATTAAGAGGTTTAAATCAGGTGTGTGGAGGCGACACTGTGCCTGGTGATCTTTGACTTCTCCCATGTTGTTCAGGTAGATCTCCACCTCTTTAAGGGTGCCTACCCCTGCTCTAACACAACAAAACAGACATGTCCAAAGAAATAGCAATGATGTTGCCAAATATCATAGCAAAAAATTACTTCAAAGTTATTTTTCATTTTGGATAGAGGGAGTTAGAGGGATTTATTTTTTGGCATCTGTGTCCCATTGGGGAGATTTTCCCAATAGAAGTGTTCTGATGTCAACCCAAAATGTGGGAATTTCTTTTCCTTTCACTTTCAGTGATAAGGAGAAATAGTAACAACAGAGAAGGAATCTCACTAAAGCCTAGTACACACTATCATTTTTTTTTCATTCAACCCAACGCACTGTACAAAACAAGAACTGAAGAGCTCAGGAGGAGACCCTTTACTAACAATCCAATGTTAGTATAGCGATCTCCCTGCTGAGCTACAGGGGGACGGCCTCCCCACCCAAACACTCCGGTCAGCACTCTCAGCAATTGGCTGATTGGATTGGATGCTGATCGGCAGACCTTATTCGATAATGCCCCTTCAACAGAAGCCAGACGTTCGGCCGGCTTCTGGCAGACCCACTGCCGTACACCTGGGCCGAATGTCATCTGGTTTCTATTGAACCACCGATACAGACCGATATTTGACTCGCGTGTACAATGGGGGCACAGACAGCAATAAAAACTGACAGGTGCTCTAATCCCTCTCCACTGTATCTATCCCACTGGATATCATGCCATGAGATAAAATACTGAATGGTTTCATGAGATAAATACCGCAAATTTAGATGAAACGCAGCTTGAAATATTAGTAGTGTTTTCTCTTTTGAATGGCAAAAAACATGAAAAACACTGGACACAATTAACCACTTAACAACCGGCCCATAGCCGAATGACGGCTACAGGGCGTTTTTTTAACTCTGGGAGGGTGTACAGTGACGTCCTCCCAGAATTCCGCTCTCGCGCGCCCCCTGGGGCGCGCACCCGAGATCATCCGTGACCGCCGGGTACAGAGGACCCGGCGCATCACAGATCACGGTAAACGGGCGCTGATTGCGGCCGTTTACCATGTGATCGCTCCGTCAAATGACGGAGCGATCACATGTAAACAAACCGGTGTCATGTCATGACGCCGGTTCCTCTCTCCGCTCTCTGTACCGATCTGTACAGAGGGGGAGGGATCGGATGGCAGCAGTACTGTGGGCTGGATGTGTAGTGCCCACAGCGCTGCTCTGTGACATGTGCAGTCACATCCAGCCATCCATTCATCCATGCTCAGCCATCCCTCCATGCTCAGAAATACCCTGTGTAAAACTCTGCAATTCCCTGTGCAAAACTCTGCAATTCCCTGTGCAATACTCTGCAATTCCCTGTGCAAAACTCTGCAATTCCCTGTGCAAAACTCTGCAATTCCCTGTGCAATACTCTGCAATATCCTGCAATACCCAGCAAAACCCAGCAATATCCTGCAATACTCTGCAATACCCTGCAATACTCTGCAATACCCTGCAATACCCTGCAATATCCAGCAATACCCTGCAATACTCTGCAATACCCTGCAATACCCAGCAATACGCTGCAAAACTCTGCAATACCCCGCAATACCCAGCAATACCCTGCAATACCCTGCAATACTCTACAATACCCTGCAATACCCTGCAATACCCTGCAATACTCTGCAATACCCCGCAATACCCAGCAATACCCTGCAATACTCTGCAATACCCTGCAATACAACGCCATACCCAGCCATACACAGCCATACTCTGCCATACCCAGCCATACTCTACCATACCCAGCCATGCTCGGCCATACTCTGCCATGCTCAGCCATACTCGGCTGTATTCGGCCTCTGTATGTGGCCAGGCTGTGGAAGTCTCATACATGTGGTATTGCCGTACTCAGGAGGAGTAGGAGAATCTATTTTGGGGTGTCATTTTTGGTATGTACATGCTATGTGTTAGAAATATTGTATAAGGCTCGATTCACACCTATGCATGTTGCTTTTGAGTGTTTTTGGAGGGTTTTTTTTCATGCTTGCCACGTTTTTGAGCCGCGTTTTTGCCGCGTTTTTGCCGCGATTTGCGTTTTGCGTTTTTTTTTTTTTTTTTACAGTTTTTTTTTACAGTCTAAAAAAAAAATGTAAAAAAAAATTAAAAAAACAAAAAAAAAACGGCTAAAACGCATCAAAAACGCACCAAAAACGCATCAAAAACGCTGCAAAAAAGGTGCACTTGCGTTTTTGATGCTTGTCCATTGAAATCCATTACATGCAAAACGCTGCATTTTGCATGAAAAAAAGTCCCCGACCCTTTCCAAAAACGCAGAGATACAAAAAAGCATTGATGTGAACATGTTCCATAGGAACCCATGTTAAAAAATTCCCATGCATTTCTGCAAAATGCATCAAAAAACGCGCTAGTGTGAATGGGGCCTAAATGGACAACTTTGTGTTAAAAAAAAAAAAAAAAAAAAAGCGTTTTAACCACTTCCTGCCCGCCGTCAAAAATGTATGTAAATCCTAACAATTAAATTTGCTGCTGTTTGGTCTGTTAAATGTACCATTGAAAGAGTTTTGTTAACCACTTCCTGCCCAAGGTACGTCATATGACGTCCTTGACTTTGTGCGGGGATATCTAAATGATGGGTGCAGCTACAGACATTATTCAGATATCAGCTTTTTCAGCCGGCGATTCCCTACACGATAAGAATGATCATAGCAGCTGTTCCACTGCTTGATTGTTCTTACGGGAGGCGAGAGGGGACGTTCCTCCCCCCTCCCGCCACCCACCTCAGGCTTCCCAGCCTAGAGGTGAGATGTGGGGTCTTATTGACCCCATATCTTACTGTAAAGAGGACCTGACATGCCATATTCCTATTACAAGGGATGTTTACATTCCTTGTAATAGGAATAAAAGTGATCAAAAAATAAATTTTTTGGAAAAAAGTGTCAAACTAAAATAAATAAAGTAAAATGAACAATAAAAATTTTTTTTTTTTTTTAAAGCGCCCCTGTCCCCGTGTGCTCGCATGCAGAAGGGAACGCATACGTAAGTCCCACCCACATATGAAAATGGTGTTCAAACCACACATGTGAGGTATCGCTGCGATCGGTAGAGCGAGAGAAATAATTTTGGCCCTAGACCTCCTCTGTAACTCAAAACATGTAACCAGTAAAAAATTTTAAAGCATCGCCTATGGGGATTTTTAAGTAGCGAAGTTTGGCGTCATTCCACAAGCGTGTGCAATTTTGAAGGGTGACATGTTAGGTATCTATTTACTCGGCATAACTTCATCTTTCACATTATGCAAAAACATTGGGCTAACTTTACTGCTTTGTTTTTTTTTAAAGCACAAAACTGTTTTTTTTTTAAAAAAGCGTTCAAAAAATTGCTGCGCAAATACCGTGCGAGATAAAAAGTTGCAACGACCGCCATTGTATTCTCTAGGGTCTTTGCTAAAAAAAATATATAATGTTTTGGAGTTCTATGTAATTTTCTAGCAAATAAATGATGATTTTTACATGTAGGAGAGAAATGTCAGCATTGGCCTGGGTGCTCCAGAACGCCTAAAGGTGCTTCCCTGCATGTTGGGTCTCTGTATGTGGCCACGCTGTGTAAAAGTCCCACACACCCCTATACTCGGGAGTAATAGCAGAATGTGTTTTGGGCTGTAATTTGTGGTATGCATATGCGGTGTGTGAGAAATAACATGCTAATATGACAATTTTGTGAACATTTTTTTAAAAAAAATCTTGATTTTGCAAAGAATTGTGGGAAAAAATTACAACTTCAAAAAACTCATTATGCATCTTTCTAAATACCTTGGAATGTCTTCTTTCCAAAAAGGAGTCATTTGGGGGGTATTTGTACTTTTCTGGCATGTTAGGGTCTCAAGAAATGAGATAGGCCGTCAGTAATTCAGGTGTGATCAATTTTCAGATATTGACACCATAGCTTGTGGACTCTATATAACTTTCACAAAGACCAAAAAATATCCACCGATTTGTACTTATTTTTTACCAAAGATATGTAGCAGTATAAATTTTCGCCAAAATTTATGAAGAAAAATTACTAATTTGCTAAATTTTATATCCGAAACAAAGAAAAATTCATTTTTTTACCGAATTTTCAGTCTCTTTTATAGCGCAAAAAATAAAAAAAACAGCGGTGATTAAATACCACCAAAAGAAAGCTCTATTTGTGTGAGAAAAAGGACAAAAATTTCATATAGGTACAGTGTTGCATGACTGAGTAATTGTCATTCAAAATGTGAGAGCACCAAAAGCTGAAAATTGGTCTGGTTATTAAGGGGGTTTAAGTGCCCAATGGTCAAGTGGTTAATGAGGCTGTAACTACTGCTTTAAGAAATGCGGTAAAATACCACATAGCTTTTTTCAAAACATTTTTTTGGCATTCACTAAAAAACGCTTCTAAAATACCGCTTCCTGTATTTTTTTCAAAATATGCGGTATTTCTCTCATGAAACAATGTGCTATTTTATCTCATGTGATATCCAGTGGGATGGGGACAGTGGAGAAGCATTAGAAGTCCTGTCAGTTTTTATTGCTAATAAAGAGGTAAAATGGTTTAACTATATAAATATGGCAACTCACTAAAGCCCCGTACACACGATCGGATTTTCCGATGGGAAATGTTGGATGTCAGGCTGTTGGCGGAAATCCGACCTTGTGTATGCTCCATCGGACATTTGTTGTCGGATTTTCCGCCAACAAATGTTGGCTAGCATGTCTTCAAATTTTCCGCGGACAAATGTCTGTTTCGGATTTTCCGAGCGTGTGCACAAGTCCATCGGACTAAAGTACAAAGTACAAACACGCATGCTCGGAAGCAAGGACAACTCAGAAGTGGTCGGTCTTGTAAACTAGCGTTTGTAATGGTGAATTAACATTCGTGACGGGCAAACTATGAAATCTCCAAATGCAGCGCACAATTCTCTTCTTCTTTAATGGGATAATAATGAAGCTGCTTTGCTGGTGATACTGATGGAGTTATTGCAAACAAATATTCAAAGGCTTTTTTTTTCTAGTGATATCAAGAACAATATTTTTTATTTGTGCAAGTTACCACAACACCATTATCCCGTAGTTTATAAGATCAAAGATACAACTATGTTGGTGTCCCTTGTCAATTTTACATTGTATTTTTTAAAATGTATTATGTATCATGTATTATTCTACACAATTTTTTTTTGTTTATTATTAAAAAAATAAATTAGAGATGCTGCCAATAGACCTTAACCAATAAGTGCATTTTATGCATCCAAAAATATAGAAAATATACCAAATCAAATCATTATTCAACCAAAAAAAATGTCAAAGCAATAACTCCAAGGCCAATAATAAATAACACGTTATCTCCTCTGATTCCGCAGCATGTCTGGTTGACGAACGGCCGTTCAGAAACAAACTGAAAAGCATGAAATAAAAAGCGCGAAAAGAAAAGCGCGAACACTCACCAAACTTCTACTAACACAAAATTAGCAGAAGGAGCCCATAGAGTGGCGCTAAAGAGCTGAAAAACCACGTAGTACGTCACTAAGTTCGTGTTTGTTGGCCGACAATTGTGTACCGTTTGAATGCAAGACAAGTTTGGGGTCAACGCCCTTCGGACAAAAGTCCAAGGTTTTGTCTGCTGAAAATCCGATCGTGTGTACGAGGCTTAAATTGGTGGGTTTTGCAATTTTTTATGTCACACGGTATTTGCGCAGCGTTTTTTCAAATGCAGTTTTTGGGGAAAAAATACACTTTTTAAAAATTTTATGCAAAAAAACACAATACATAACCCAATTTTTTTGTAAAATATAAATAATGATGTCACGCTGAGTATATAGATACCAAACATGTCATGCTTTAAAATTGTGCACTACGAGGACAAACGACATCAATTTTACTACTCATAGGCGACGTTTTTAAACGTTTTTACAGGTTACCACTTTAGATGTGCAGAGGAGGTCTAGTGCTAAAATTACTGCCCATGATCTAATGTTCACAATGAAACCTCACATGTGTGGGACAATCATGGTTTGTAAGTGTTCAGGACCAACGCACGCGTTTGCCTTTGCGTGCCATCATCTCGCATGGGGGTACTTGATTTTTTTTCTCATTATTAATTTATATATATTTTTTTATTTTTTCACTGCTGCTTTAATTTTTTTATTTACTTTTATTTCTGTCACAAGGGATGTAAACATCCCTTGTGACAGTAATAGGCATGTGACAGGAACTCTTTATGGAGAGATCTGGCATCTATAAGACTCCAAATCCCTCCTTTGCACTTAAAAGCACTGAAAATGCCAAGATCAGTGTTTTTGAATACTTTTGATTTTTGTTAAAACTGGTACCTTTAAGATTCCAGTAAACTGAAAGTGATGTCATGACACCGCTTCCGGGTTACCATATCCGAGAACCGATTAAAGCCGATCCCAGTTTTCTTCGGGTCTCCGGCCAGCCGGTAGATGTGCCGGCTCGTCGCTCGGGTCTCCCAGTGGGACGGCAGAGCCTGGGCAAGCAGTGGAAGGTGGCTGCTTGTAATAACAACAGAGTGACTGCTTAGCTGCTCCGGTTGTTATTACATGAGAGCCGACAGTCGCCTCTAAACAACGGTACCGGGGTGATGCCTGCAGTTACAGGCATCACTCCGGTACAACCACTTGAATTCAAATGAAGTACAGGTATGTGATTTGGCGGCAAGTGGTTAAATACTGCATGCCTGGACCACTACTAAATTACCGCATGCATTTAATTATTTATTTCCTTCTGTGAATTTAGTTTAACGCCTTTCATGTGGTATTTACCAAGTGTTTTTAGCATTTTGTGGTAAATATCTATTTACATAGTGACTTGACAGTTTCAGGATGGCATGTGATATTTAGGGAAAATGTGTTTCCGGACACCTAAATACTGCATGCAATCTGCTTTAGTGAACAAAGCCCATTATGAGATATTTTACCTCTGATCTTAAAGCGGAAAATGCAGTTTTGTGATTTGAGCTCATCATCTTCTAATAGTAAAGTCGTGTATCTGGCCAGTCTCATAAGAAACACACTGACTAAATGGTTGACTCCATAAGCTGGACACCTTCTACAAAAGGGCATAGTTTTAACACCCTGCTGTGAAAACATGCTCTTTTGCTCCATTCTTCTAGAACAGGCATCACTAAATGGCGGTTCCGGCCCCAGTGGCCATTCTACCCGGACCGCAGCCTATCCAAGTAGTTTCCTGTGAGTCCTCTCCCTGTCGCCTGCTCACCTGCCTGCCTGCGGCTGCTGCTGCCACTATGTACACAGCATGGCAGGCGTGGCAGGTTCATGCCTTCTCTAATATCACTGCACTACCCCCTCCCCACACTGCCTGTCTTATTCACACAAAACATGAAGCGCGGACGAAGGGTGGGACTTTTTAAGTGAAGAAGTGGGTGATTGGTTGCTAGGCAGCGGGGCGGTCCCAGCAATAAATCACTCACTTTTAACGTGAAAAGTCCTGCCCATTGTCCACGCTTAATGTCTTGTGTGAATAAGGTAGGGTTCTGTGGGGAGGGGGGAGTGCTGTGCTGTAAAGGACAGGGGTTTGATATCGAGAGAGGATTGTGATGGGGGCTCAGTCTGTCATTGGGGGGCTTGCTTCCATTCATTCAGGAGTCGGGACACAGACCCAGTTCTCCGCCACCGCTGCGCCTCTGACACTATGTGTGAACGGAGTGGCGGCTGCCTGCTGGTGCTGAGACTTAGTTGCTTGCTGCAGAGAGTAAGAGAGTAAACACCACTGACCGGGTGCCCTAGGCGGCTCCCTAGTTTACCTAGTGGTAGCACCAGCCCTGGACGTGTGTCGGTCGTAAAGGTGTGTGCATGTGTATGGTGGTGGTGGGCGCTGTGATGGGAGGCTGTGAAGTGGAGGATATCATGTGGAGTCAGCACCAGTATGACATTCGGACCGCTAGGGCAAAGATGTTAAACTGTGCCCCCCCTTTCCTTAGGGTTAGGGTCAGGGCACCCACATCCCTGCAATAATTCATTCCCCTCCTGCCCACCCCTTGTCCCAGCTCTGGATCAGGCCATCCATTGCCCTGTATGGAGCGGTGGATATAAACGGACATGTGTCAGTTTACACCCGCCGACATCCGATCCAATCTGCTAAAAACGGATGGATGGGGGATCTGTTCCCCATAAGCTTGGCAGATCGGATGTAAATGGACAGGCGGTCTGTTTACATCCGACGGCCCATAGAGGAGGGGGCTGTGTCCGTGTCCACTCTGCAAAAGCGGAGTGGACACGGACCTGTCATCCGCCTGCTCAGAGGAGATTAGCAGACATATAACACTAAGCAGTTACAACAACAATTTTTTTCTTAAAAAAAAAGCTTTAAAGCAGAACTAACAGTAATTGATAAAAACTATGAGCAGGCAGCAATTTTAATCACTTGCCGACCAGCCTCCGTCATTATACTGTGGCAGGTCGGCACGTTCCCGCGAGCTGTCGTAGCTATACATTGGCTCCTTTAACGGGATAGCACTGCACTGCGGGGGTGCCAATGATCGGGGCCAACGGTCGCGAAGACCGCTGGCTACGAGCGATCGCGGGCACGAGAGGCAGAACAGGGACGTGTGTGTGTAAACACACAAATCCCTGTTCTGTTCTGTGAGGAGAGGCAGATTGTGAGTTCCTAATAGCTAGGAACCATGATCTGTCACCCCCTCTAGTCCTCTCCCCCTACAGTTAGAACACACAGTCAGGGAACACAGTTAACCCCTTGATCGTCCCCTAGTGTTAACCACTTCCCTGCCAGTGACATGTATACAGTAATCAGTGCATTTTTTCAATCGTCCCAAAAATGAGTCAAAAGTGTCCGATCTGTCTGCCATAAACAATAAAAATCACAGATCGCCGCCATTACTAGTACAAAAAAAAATAATAAAAATGCCATAAATCTATGCCCTATTTTGTAGACGCTATGAATTTTGTGCAAACCAATCAATATATACTTATTGCGATTTTTATTACCAAAAACATGTAGAAGAATACATATCGGTCTAAACTGAGAAAAAAATGTGCTTTTTTTAAAGAAAAATTGGGGATATTTATTATAGAAAAAGTACAAAATATTGTTTTTTTTCAAAATTCTCGCTCTTTTTTTGTTTATAGCGCAAAAAATAAAAACCGCAGAGATGATCAAATACCACCAAAAGAAAGCTCTATTTGTGGGAAAAAAAGTACGTCAATTTTGTGTGGGTACAACATTGCACAACCACGCAATTGTCAGTTAAAACGACGCAGTGCCATATCCCATAAAGTGTTCTGGTCATTGAGCAGCCAAATCTTCCGGGGCTGAATTGGTAAAGCAGAACAGACATGCAAAATGCAGGCCTCTTGAACCCTTTGGGAAAGAGAGCCCTGACTGATGGGGGCATAACCAGGGCGGAGTAGGTGACTGGGGTCACTGCAGATTGGTAGTGGGACGGGGTTGGGCCTGAGCTCACTAGTGTGGCGCCCCAGGGGATTCTGGGTCTTTTCGGAAGAAGATTGGTAAGAGCTGGACCTGACCCTGTCCCTCCAACCATGGACACCGAGCTCCTCCTGGCCAGGGTCCGTGAGCTGGCTCTCCAGGGTCAGGCTGAATGGCTTTTTGCCCTCCTGTCCCCTGAGGCGCCTTCTCCTGTCCATCCTTCTGATCCCCCTCAGGATACCCCTCATAGGTCCAGAAGACGGGCTCGCCCTAGTCCCTCTAGGGCCTCGTACTGCGCCCCCCCTCCTTCTCCTCCCTCCGCTCCCCCTTTGGCTTCTGGTGTCTGTGCTTCCCCGGCGGGGAAGCGTGTCGCCTCTTCCCGCTCTCATCGGCCCCCTGCTCCGCGGCGGTCATCCCCGAACAGTAAGGCCGTGACCCGGGCCTCCTCGCGCTGCCCCCGCTCGCGTAGTCCCCACGCTGGGACTACTCCCAGCCCCCCCCTCTCCCCTGCCTGTGTTGCGGATCAGGGCCGGGCCAGCTGCTTCCCGCCTGACATGCCGGCGATCGTACCTGTGCCCACCCCCGCGGATGGCGGGGGGTTCCGGTCGGTCCCTGCGTTCCTCCGCCCGGAGATCTTCCGGGAGGATGGGGAATAGGGGAAGGCTCCGTTCGCCTGGCCCCTCTGCTTCCTTTCACCACCGTCAGTCCTGGCCCCCTGGATGGAGGTTCCGCCGGGGACTCGGAGCCGGATCGGCTCCCTCTAGTGGATAAGACGCTCCCTGCGCCAGGCTGGGCGGGAGCTTTAAATTCAACAGCACAGCTGGTTGATACTAGTGATGTTAGGCAGCATCTCACAGCCCCCTGCAGGGCGGGGGGTCGCAGTGCGTTGGGTAGAATTGCCACTGACTACAGCTCAGTGCAAAATCCCCCTGCGCCCTCCTGGGCGGGAGCACCGTCGGATATCAGGCCATCCCTGTGCGCAAGGTCTATCGTTTGGGACTCCCCCTGCGCCCGCACGGGTGGACGACCGGTTCCCCCCCTCAGCATTTCATGTTGCTGGGTCCAGGATAGGATATGGCACCTCTGCACCCGGCAGGGCGAGCAATGCGCTTTTAACCCCTCCTCCTCCGTCACTCCGGCATCCTCCTGCGCCCTGCAGGGCGGAGGACGGTCGTGCACCTTTGACCTCCATCCCGTCGCTGGGGCAGATGCTCCCCTACGTGCCCGTCCAGGCCGGAGGTCCAGGTGGGATGCCTGCCGCGGTTACCCGGCCTCGTCTCCCCGCGCCCGACAGGGCGGGAGATCTCGGCTCCAGACCCGGGCTGGCGGCAGCACCCGCCCTGGGTCAGCCAGATGGAGCCGGTAGGTGTTCCTGCCGTTGCTCAGCCGCCGTCCTTGGCCAGTTGGAATCTTCCGGGTCTTTGGTTGGACCCCCGCCCCTGGACCTTTCCTTGGGTCGTGACAGCCCTGCAGAACGCGGCCTCGCGGGTCTTCAGAGTGCTGGTCGCCTCCGTCTACAGCCTTCCAGAGTCGTTCCGGAATCGGATTCACTGCCGGGCCGTCCATCATCGGTGATGCCTCTGCGAATAAGTGAGTATGACTGCGAGTTAATTTCGGGTAGGTTAGCTGACGCTTTCGTATCGGGCCCAGAGGACCGCATAGCGTCGGTCGTAAAATCGGTTCTTTTCAGTATGGGAGATTCGGGCTCGTCGCCCAGCCCCACCTCCGCTTACGGGGGTGCTTTGTGGGCGGTGGTGCCTACTGGCACCCATCTGACGGAAGAGATGAAAGAAAAGATATGGCGACACAAATTCGTCGATTTTCTCGCCCTCGTCCCGCCGGATAGGGAGACTATCGACAAATCCCGACGGGTTGACGTATCGGCTCAGGATGACAAACCAAAACAGCTTCCTAGGACTTTTGGGAACTGGCTGCAAGGGTTCTGCGCCTACGTGGGAGTGCTCAGTGAGCGGTTCCCGGAGTTGGCAACTTCGTTGTTTTGCTATTCAGATCTTATTTGGGGTGCATACAAGGTTTATGGGGGCCAGTGTTGGTTCCATTATGACACCCAATTTCGCCAAAAATAGGCAGCACGACGGGAGTTTCATTTTGATTGTCAGGACGGTAGCCTATGATTGCTGCTTATGTGTCCCCACAGGCCTTCGTCCTTTCAGTCAGCGGTCGGCGCTCCTCAATCCGGAGCGTCGGCCGCTCCGAAAAAGGGTATTTGCTGGCTTTTCAACGAAAGCCACTGTAAGTGGTACTCCGCCTGTTGTTTCAGGCATGAGTGCTCCAGTTGTGGGGGGGCGCACCCCGCCAGCCAGTGTTTTCGGAAAGGCAAGCAACCGCTTCCCAGAACGGGAGCCAATACTGACCTTCCTAAACCGGAGGACATCTCCGGTGAACGTCTTAGAGATGCTTCCCTGACTCGACCGGTACCCCTTTCATAGGGAGGCCCTGATTCTGCGGGACGGCTTGGACCGTGGTTTCTGGAGCTTCAGAAGGAATTGGACCTGGGGCGAATGGCAGGCCCCTTTGACCTCCCCCCTTTCCACAACCTGAGGGTATCTCCCCTCGGTGTGGTCCCCAAGAAGGCGGAGGGAAAATTCTGTCTGATTCATCATTTATCCTACCCTTCTGGCTCCTCGGTGAACGACGGCATCGACAGGGAGGAATCCAGAGTACACTATGCATCCTTTGACAGGGAGCTCCAGCTGGTTAGGACAGAGGGGCAGTCCGCCCTTCTGGCAAAGGTGGACATCGAGTCCGCGTTCTGCCTCCTCCCGGTCCACCCGGACTCTTTCCATCTCCTGGGTTGCTATTTTCAAGGAAGCTATATGGGTTGTGCCATCTCGTGTTATTTCTTTGAACTATTTAGCAGCTTCCTTGAATGGGTGGTCACCCAGGAGGCTGGTATTCAGTCCCTGTTGCATTATCTCGATGATTTCCTCTTCGTGGGTCCAGCGGGCAGTGGGCAGTGTAAACGCCTACTCTCTGTTTTTCAGGATACGTGCCGGCTTTTCGCCATTCCACTGTCTGCTGACAAGACTGAGAGCCCTGTCACGGTGTTGTCGAATAGAGATGACACAGTGGCGATAGTTTTTCGGCTGCTTAGTGACAAGCTGACCAGGCTGCTCTCATTGGTTCGCTTGGCAAAAGGGGCGAAAAAATTACAGTTGAAACAGCTACAATGACCTTGTCCCAGCACTGCTGTCATGAGGAGAGAAGAGAATTAGAAATAGAGAACAGTTAACAGATCCAGTGTTTTAGGCAGCAAATTTACATGTGAATCTGAAGTACAATATGAAGGCTGTAGGACAGTAATTATACAGTAATATGGAAGTTTATGTCAGTGCAGAGGAAAGGGGATGAACAACAGAGGCAGACATGGCTGGTGCTGCTTACTCAGAAAACAAGAATGTAATCTGGATTTTATAATTTGATAAGTGTTATTCTAAGAATTTTTGCCCACTGGGTAACTCCCTGCCACCATAGACATACAAACAATAAATGGTCTGGCTGAAAGTGACTGCCATCTCATGTCTAAGGGCTACTGTGTTCTTGGCATTTTTGCAGCAGTCCTATGGTGGTGTAAACCTCACAGTATAGTCCCAGAGTCCAAACTTCGTACACTGCCTATATACTCCTTGGCACATATGCCTGGTGACAATAATTACAGCCAACTTGCCCTAGCTCCAGGTCTGCTGTGACTGATTTCTGCTTTCAATGAGTTGGCAGGTTCCAAATCTATGTGTAGGCACCACTAGGCTGTGAAAGTGATAGAATTACCTTTAAAAGTAAGCCCCAAGCTGTTTTCCTTTCCAGATGCCTTTTTCAGCCTATTTCTACTATTGATTATCAGGTTATCCTGTCTAGTTATTATGCCTATTGTTACCTAGTCACCTTAATAGGTGCTAGAATTGTGTTATGAATATTTGTAGTAGCAACATACAATATAGTCACATGTTATAGTATGTGCTTTTGTTACTGCTTTTTTTTTGTGTATTGTCTGTTCTTGTGGCTCCACTGGATATGAGTAATACCTTAATCCTAAAGATTATTGTGCTTGAATGATTATTGTAATCCCTTTTCTTGTTTTACACATGATGTCACAGTTGAGGCATATAAGCATGCTGACTAGTTTACCTTCTAAATCCGAGGCAGTTGCAAGATAATGTGTGTGAAATTACTCTAAGGGTTGCCAAGCAAGACAGAACTGGGCAATTCCTAATGCAGTGGTTGTTATACTAAAACATCAATTATGGGATTCTGTTGTGGAACGGCAGCTTACTGTATTTTTTTGTGCCACATCCAGTAATAAGTTAAACAATAAAAAAAGGGACCCCCTAATGGTGGACTTTTGAGCACTTGGAAAAAATATTACAATATATTAATACCAATGTAATTCATTAAATTTCATTGTTAAAAACAATAATAGTGTAACAAATACTGTATGGAATGCATAACATACATTTTTACATGTATGTACACAGTTTCAGAAGTACTCTTGCACCCAAACATCAATTATGTACATTTTAAGACTAAACCTGTTAGGACCCTGGGCAATTAGTACTGAGCATACGAAATGCTAATGCGGAGGTAACATTGACAGATCCAGAGTTTTAGGTAGCTAAAGTTATATGTGAATCTGAGCATTTCCTGTAAATAGTAAATGGCCCTGCTCCCATCTTACATTCTGTGTTTTTATTATCCTATTGGCCCCAACTTTACTGATCAAAATAAGACTTAGATGGATAAAGAAGCGTGTGTGTGGTGGTGGTGGGGGGGTGTTCAATGCCAAGGTCAACATTACAGGACTAGTCAAAATTTGCTTAAAACTTCAGCTACTTACAGTATCTCACAAAAGTGAGTACACCCCTCACATTTTCGTAAATATTTTATTATATCTTTTCATGTGACAACACTGAAGAAATTACACTTTGCTACAATGTAAAGTAGTGAGTGTACAGGTTGTATAACAGTGTAAATTTGCTGTTCCCTTAAAATAGCTCAACACACAGCCATTAATGTCTAAATCGCTGCCAACAGAAGTGAGTACACCCCTAATTAAAAATGTCCAAATTGGGCCCAAAATGTCAATATTTTGTGTGGCCACCATTATTTTCCAGCACTGCCTTAACCATCTTGGGGATTTAGTTCACTAGAGCTTCTCAGGTTGCCACTTACCGGTAAGTTCTCTTCCACTCCTCCATGACGACATCATAAAGCTGGTGGATGTTAAAAACCTTTAGCTCCTCCACCTTCCGTTTGAGGATGCCCCACAGATGCTCAATAGGGTTTAGGTCTGGAGACATCCTTTACCCTCAGCTTCTTTAGCAAGGCAGTGGTCGTCTTGGAGGTGTGTTTGGGGTTGCTATCATGTTGGAATACTGCCCTGCGGCCCAGTCTCCGAAGGGAGGAGATCATGTTTTGCTTCAGTATGTCACAGTACATGTTGGCATTCATGGTTCCCTCAATGAACTGTAGCTCCCCAGTGCCTGCAGCACTCATATAGCCCCGGAGCATGACACTCCCACCACCATGTTTGACTGTAGACAAGACACACTTGTCCTCACCTGGTTGCCGCCACACATGCTTGACACCATCTGAACCAAATACGTTTATCTTGGTCTCATCAGACCACAGGACATGGTTCCAGTAATCCATGTCCTTAGTCTGCTTGTCTTCAGCAACCTGTTTGTGGGCTTTCTTGTGCATCATCTTTAGAAGAGGCTTCCTTCAGGGACGACAGCAATGCAGACCAATTTGATGCAGTGTGCGCCGTATGTTCTGAGCACTGACAGGCTGACCCCCACCCCTTCAACCTCTGCAGCAATGCTGGCAGCACTCATACGTCTATTTCCCAAAGACAACCTCTGGATATGACGCTGAGCATTTGCACTCTACTTCTTTGGTCGACCATGGTGAGGCCTGTTCTGAGTGGAACCTGTCCTGTTAAACCGCTGTATTGTATTTTGCAGCTCAGTTTCAGGGTCTTGGCAATCTTCTTATAGCCTAGGCCATCTTTATTTAGAGCAACAATTCTTTTTTCAGACCTTTAGAGAGTTCTTTGCAATGAGGTGCAATGTTTAACTTCCAGTGACCAGTATGAGAGAGTGAGAGCGATGGCACCAAATTTAACACACCTGCTCCCCATTCACACCTGAGACCTTGTAACACTAACGAGTCACATGTTTCTAACACGTTTACTCATTAACGTAGCAATTTGCACAGTGAAAGTGCATGTACATGCGCTCTGTGCACATATGCTACAAAAAATGAATGTTATTAGGCAATTTCCTGTGCTGGCCGACTGCTTTTCATTTATTTAAACCAGAAAATACTGCATTTGGCAACTAGTTGATGCTAAGTATTATAGGAATTTCCTATGATACTGCATCTATTGACAAATCAAATCAAGAGAAAGATCATTATTCCCAGTGACGGCCAAGGTGTTCCAGGAAAGAATAATGCTTTACAGCCCATGTTTTAGTATGGGATACCTGCCTACTCATAGGTCTAAAGTTGACCATACGTGTTACAATCTGACAACAAAGTCTTAAAGCGCAAGGGACAACCTGAGTACAGGCCCTTACATGACATAGTTACTGTAACTCTGAAGCTTGCCACATGCATTTAAATTTAATTGTTTAAACTATCCAACTAGCAACTATGTAGTGTGAGAGACTACCTAAACCATGTTTAGCTAGCTTACAAAAGAATGTACAGTAATTGTAAAAATCATATATTGTTTGGCCATTTTAAGCCCAGTTTAAAGTACAGCCAAAGCTCATTTAGCTGTGCTTCTCCTGTGGATCACTGGAGCGCAGTTCTTTTTGCACTCCTGTGACCCGGTTTCAGCAAACAGCACTCTGAAGCCAGACCCTGACATCACAGAGCCGGCCCAGGCTTGGGAAGATTGCGACCATATGATCGGGATCCACCCACATGCTTGGATCGGCATCTGGCTCAGCCTCTCAGCCGCTCCTGCCCCGTCAACAGCCTAACGATTGAGGGCCAGAGCAGAGAGCAGTCACCGGCTCTCTGCTCAGGGAGCTGTGAGAATTGCACGATCGGCAGTGTATGATCACTCGGTTCTCAGTCTTAGAGCCAACGGGGGACAGATGTAGCACTGAACCGATGTTGCATCCACCTTGGTAAGTATGATTCTAAAATTTGAGAAAATTCCCATACTTCTCTTTTAAGAGAACTGCAGCAAAGGTAAACATGTTATCCTTCTCGTTGTGTTGATTGAGCCCTAAAGAGACTCAATTTGTAGGTGTTACAGAACTATATTTTTTATACAATAAAACAATTTGTGGTAAATATTATAAAAAAACATTTTAACACAAATAATGTCAATCCTGAAATTGCTTCCACAAAGACTTGGAAGAAAAAAAAAATTGCCACAATGGCTTACTAAATTTGTCTTCACATACCATAGCAGAATAACGGTTCCCAATTCAATTAGCTGAAATATAAGAAACCTTCCTATACATTTTTGCTGCATATTGCGTGAGAATGGTTCCAGTTGTAGCGGTACCCCCATAGGAGCTGCTGAATGTAATAGTCCGTCTGTCACCTTGTCCAGCCAGGCACACACCTCTCACTCGCTCAGAGACATGAAAGCAGTCCTTGCACTTGTTTTTTTTAGGTTTTATTGAGAGGAATTACCAGTACTACCTCTTCAGACACTGCCAGCCCTCCTGGCTACAGCTGCCCCTTTACACTGCCCGTGCCACCACAATCCTCCAGACTGGTTCTGCACCCATCCCAGACTGCTGCATCTCAGTTATCTCAGACGTTCCTCCCAGTCCTCATGACTGTGTGTACACTCTCTAGCCCTCCTGGCTGCCTCTGTAGAACTCCTGGAGACTTGCCCAGCAGTGTTCTCCCGCTGTCCTCTCTTGCTCCTCCTGTGCCTCCTGGTCAGGACACCTCTGTGGGTTGTAAGAGGGTCCCATCTGCACCTGAGTCCAGGCCCAAGGTCACCCCCCCTCCAGACTGGGGAGCTCCCTCAAAGGCCCCGACAGCGTAATACTCCATCTCCATCTTCCACTCGATCAACTCCTCCCCTTCTAGGCTAACCTAGGGTATTTAAGGAGGCCTGACCCCTGCCAATCAAGATTGGGGATTGGTCAGGGCCCCTCAGAATTCCCCAGGTGGTTCCCCCTCCCCTCTCATCCTCTCTTTCCAGAAAGCCCTAGAAGATTCTGGAAAGAAGTAGGAGGTCCTAGTGATGCCACCTGTGAGTCACCCAGCACTACTCTGATGGAGGCTCTTTACCATGTGATCAGCCGTGTCCAATCACAGCGTAAACAGGAAGAGCCATTTATCGGCTTTTTCTAACTCGTGTCTGACAGATGCGAGTAGAGGAGAGCCGATCGGCAGCTCTCCTGACAGGGGGGGTCTGCGCTGATTGTTTATCAGCGCAGCTTCCCCGCAGATGTCCGCCCAGGACCACCAGGATGCCGCCAGGACTACCAGGGATGGCCACCACATAGGACCACCAGGTATGCCACCCTAGACCACCAGGGATATGCCAATCAATAATCAGTGCCCAGGCTGCTGCCAATCAGTCCCGATTAAAAATGCTTGCCAGTGCCACCAGTGATGCCTGTCAGTGCAATCTATCAGTGCCAGCCATCAATGCCCATCAGTGCCACCTATCAGTGTCCATCAGTGCCCATCAGTGCCGCCTATCAGTTCCCAGCTGTGCCGCCTATCAGTGGCACCCATAAGTACCCATCAGTGCAGCCTTTTAGTGCCCATCAGTGTCACCTATCAGTGCCCACCAGTGCCACATATGAGTGCCCATCAGTGCCACCTATCAATGCCCATTAGTGCTGCATATCAGTGCCACCCATCAGTGCCACCTATAAGTGCCCATCAGTGCCACCTCATCAGTGCCATCTCATTGGTGGCACCTCATAGGTGCCGCCTTATCAGTGCCCTCTGCAGTTCCCGGATCAGGGAAGAGAGCTCCGGCGGGTCACGGGAGCGGTGCTCAGCTGATCTCCCACTGCTCTCCTCTTCTCCCAGCTGTCAGTGGGGGATCTCGGGCCCCCCCCTCTGCAGTTCTCGGATTGGGGAAGAGAGCTCCACATACCTTTTACATTATATACTACTGTAATAGAGAGGATTCTAGCATTTTACAAGCACTTTTACTATGTTCACACTGGGGATTCTTGACAGGCAGAGAGGGAGAGGGGAAGAGAAGACAGGACATTAAATGGCAAGCCCTACCCCGAAAATAAGCTCTACTGTGTTTTTGGTTGCCAAAATTATTATAAGACCCGGGGTTATTTTCGGGGAAAACCGGTAGTGCTGAAGTGAGACAAGTTACAACATACCTAGAAAAAATTAGTGATCTGCCATTGCCAAACTTTCCTTTTGGAAAAACACTATGACCCTAGCTTATACAGTATATTGACCCAAAGGCTTCATTACTACCCGCTGCCCATGTATTTCCCAGGCTCATAAACTCAGAAACACAGTTTAAAATACAGTTTTACAGGCATTGACAGTTTTTTCAGCCTGTAAAAGCACCTCTATGAAAGTCTATGGGATTTACTAATAGGCTGTGCACTTTGCAAAGTGCAGTTGCACTCTCCATGTACAGTTGCGCCAGAGCTTAGTAAATGAGGTAAAGCTTCACTTTGTAAAGAGTACCCAATCACATGCAAGGAAAATTTAAACAGCATTTTTGCTTGCACATGACTAGATGGAAGTCAGCAGAGCTTTTGCTCATTTACTAAGCTCTGGAGCAGCTGCACTTGCAGAGTGCAACTGCACTTTGCAAAGTGCACAGCCTATGTGCCTTTAGTAAATCAACCCCAATGCAGTGGCGGCCCGTCCATAGGGGGCGTACGGGCGCTGCCCCCCCAAAGCTAGTCACCAAAAAAAAAACATTTTAAAAAAAAGGTCCTTAAAAAAAAAAAAAGTCCTTTAAGTGCACAAGTGCACTGTGTACGGGCGCTGGACACAGTGCACTATGGGAAGCATGACGTCTATGCAATCACGTGATTGCATGTGAGACACTTCATTTGCGGGGTTTTCTGAGTGCTTGTGGCACAAAGCAGTCCGCCACAACATTCCCATCTTGCAAGCATTCCCCTTGCTGTGGGGTTTTCTATTAGCACCGCCGTAGGACATGGGCGGCGCTTTCCCCGGGGCTCACTTCCGTTTTCTCTATGCCAGTAGGAAATCGAAAGTGACCCTGACCCTGCGGCTCCGTGGATGGAGAAGTCAAGCCAGGTACTGTAATGTGATCTGACACCCCTGTCTGTCTGTATACTGCAGTATCCTGTGATCGAACTGGAGGTGAAGGGAGGGGGAGGGCGCCCTGCTTCACCTCTGCCCAAGAATCAACCTCCAGTCATTCACCCGACAGTCTACTGTATATCAGAGGTATGTGCCTGGTAGGAGAGGGGACCATTGTTGGACTGGCTCTGATCGAATGCTTCTCCAATTCACCACTAAATCCCCGGGGGGAGGAGAGTGCTAATAGACACTGTTCTCTCATCTATCTGTCAGCCTGTTTATCTATCTATCTATCTATCTATCTATCTATCTATCTATCTATCTATCTATCTATCTATCTATCTATCTACCTATTTATCTGTCTGTCTATCTATCTATTTTTCTATTCATCTGTCTGTCTGTCCGTTATAACCCCTGTCAGATTTTTTTTCATCATCTGTGCCCCACTGCTGAGATTTCCCTTCACTTCTTGTCCCATAGGCTAATTATAGGTTGGGGTGGTTGTCAATTTTTTGTACAGTTGGATGGAGGAACTCCCCCCACCGGAACATTGTATTCTGACAGTGGCATCTGCCACTGTCAGAATGCACTAATCATCGGCAGCAGCTGATTGGGTGCAGCCACTGAGCGATGGAAGATTTTGCAGCATGTCCCCCACACAGAAGTTGAGCAGGGGAGCCCACACACTGATTGCAAGGGACCATCTGATTTTCAATAAGTGTATGATCAGTTTTAAAGGGTCCTATGCTGTCTGATATCCCCATCAATGAAATGTCTTCTCACTTCTGGCATTGGTGACACACTGGGGTTGATTTACTAAAGGCAAAAAGACTGTGCACTTTGCAAAGTGCCGTTGTCCTCTGCAAGTGCAGTTCCTCCAGAGCTTAGTAAATGAGGTAACTAAGGCTTCACTTTGCAAGGAATACCCAATCATGTGCAAGGAAAATTTTAAAAAGTGCATTTTTGTTTGCACATGATTGGATGATGGAAGTCAGCAGAGCGTCTGTTCATTTACTAAGCTCTGGAACAACTACACTTTGCAAAGTACACAGCCTATTTGCCTTTAGTAAATCAACCCCACTGTGTGTTACAGTGTCACTGGGAGGGAAAAGCACCCCAGTGGGCAAACATACAGTACATCACTAGAAACCCCAACAGAGGCTGTAACCCTTCTTCATCCATCTAAACAAAATGTTTTATGATCAGAAACATGAATACAAGCAATATTATTGTATTCCCAAGGTTGGCCATATCTCTGATCATGTGCCTACAGACCTATACATGCACATTGTGACCAATTATTATCATCCAGTAGCAGGGCTGGACTGGGACAAAACGTGGGCCCTGGGCTTCATCCAGACTGGCTCAGCGCACAGCACATCAGGATACAGAGCACAGCACATCAGGGTACAGGGCACATCAGGGCACAGCACATCAGGGTACATTGCACATCAGGGTAGAGCGCACATCAGGGCACAGCACATCAGGATACAGAGCACAGCACATCAGGGCACAGGGCACATCAGGATACAGCACATCAGGGTACAGGGCACACCACATCAGGGCACAGCACACCAGGCTACAGCACATCAGGGTACAGGACATAGCACATCAGGGTACAGCACATCAGGGTACAGGACACAGCACATTGGGGCACAGGGCACAGCACATAGCACATCAGGGTAGAGGACATAGCACATCAGTGTACAACACATCAGGGTACAGGGCACAGCACATTAGGGCACAGGACACAGCCCATCAGGGCACAGCACATCAGGGTACAGGACATGAGGACACAGCATATCAGGGTACAGGACATCAGGGCACAGCACTTTAGGGCACAGGACATCAGAGCACAGCACATCAGGATACAGGACATCAGGGCACATGGAACATCAGGGCACAGCACATCAGGGCACAGCACATCGGGGTACAGGGCACATTAGGGCACAGGGCACATCAGGGCACATGGCACATCAGGGCACATGGCACATTAGGGCATAGGGCACATGGCACATCAGGGCACATCTGGGCACATGGCACATCAGGGCACAGGGCACATCATGGCACATCAGGGCACATGGCACATAAGGGCAAAGGGCACATGGGGTACATCAGGGCATAGTGTTTACTAGCCATTTTCTTCAAATGCAGAGTATCACATGAAGCATTTGTAATAAGTTCTCTCTCATGCCGGCCCCTCCTCTCTACTTGTCCATCCTAGGTGATGTCACAAGCAAATTGGGATGGACGAGAAGAGAGGAGGGGCTGCCGGGGAGCAGAGCGCTATGAGAGAGAACTTATTACAGAAGCTTCCTGCGCTACTCTGCATGCTGGATGAATCTTGATCTACCTGTCAGGCGTCAGCTGTCAGCTGTCGGTGATTGACGGGTAGATTGCCGCGGACCTCCAGGGAAACCCCAGTTGAGAAATGATGCAATAGGCAAATTAGGCAGCTGCTGAAACTGGCCCAGGAGCCATCGCCCCTGCAGGAAACTCCCGGTAGTCCCCGATGGCCAGTACATGCCTAGAAGCATAAACATGAACAAGAACACTGTCACTGCAGTGTCACTCCAGCTTGCTGGCCCCTCCCCTTCCATATCAGCTTTTATTTGACAGAGGTGTTTCTGTATAATCATAAAAGAAAAGAATTTGATCATTAGATTTGACTGTCATCTGATGTCTTTGGGCAGCTTTTATTTTGTGGTCACTCCTGAATGATTTGTCTGAAAACAAACAGAGTATTTGAGAAAAGACCAACAGTCATTACTCTAAACATTGGCAACTCTTCCGTAATACATATGGTGTCAGCCTAAAGCACTTTATTGTTCACTGTTAGTATACAAAAGATCCATGGAATTGCACAAATATTACACAGGCTTAGTGTCAACATTCCTTTGAAAATAAGATACCATGTGTTCCTAATCTGTTTACTTTTTGGGTGTAACACCAACACAAATTGTGTGCAGGTTAACAGAAATGATTCCAGGCTATTTAATGAGTAAAGTACACCAAATGCATAATGAAGACCTCTATGTACCTACAGACATTATAGAAGGTTTAGGTACAAATATGGAAGCTTGCTCATGTGGACGTGTTTGTTGGAAAGAACTTATGTAGCAAAGATTGTTTGACTGCCATCCAATATTTGGAGGAAACTTAAGTCATCCGAAGATTTATAGCTAGAATCTAGATCAGATCAGCTAGCATCATTTTCAACCAGGGTGCTCAAGCACCCTTGGGTGCCTTAAAGTTTCTTTAGGGGTGCCTTGGCAAAATGCCTAAAACCTGATCAAAAACTGTATACAAGCCAGCAGGTGGATCAAGCCTGCCTTTTAGTTACACAAAGCCATGGGTTTTCATTATGCACCATTATGACTTTTTAGACACTGGCATCCTAACAACCAATGACGTCATCAGTTGATAAGAAGGATGTCTGTTGCCTCCACAGCATCCTTGTTTGACCCTCCTCTGCCCCTCTCCCTCAGCACTGGGGCAACATTAGCTGACTGATGGATAGATATTGAAGGAGAAGAGAAACATAGGAATACTAGTCAGTATGTGTGCAAAAGTGTATTTGCTTTGGAAGAATAAATCACCTCTAACTGTGGGTGTCCTACGTGTGGCTGTTGCTGCATTATGTAAAACGATTAGAATACTTTTTTACATTTTAGAATGGGGTGCCTCGAGACTATCCATAATTTTAAAGGGTGCCTTGAGATTGTCTATAATTGCATTCTTGGACCCAGGCAGCACAATGTCTTGGGCCGGCCCTGACTAGCACATTATGTGAAACTTAACTTAAAACGAAGCTGTTACAGCGCTGCAATGTCAGCGCTGCAGCCACTTCCATCTTCACCCGTCTTCCTTCTGGTTCGCGGGGCTCCTGCTTTGTGACTGGCCAGAGCTGCTATGATGTCACTCCCCTGCATATGCTCAGGAGCCGCCGTTCATGGCACAGGAGTCAAAAGGAGTCAAAAGGAACAGACTTTTAATGAGTCACACCTCAGACATGCAGCATATACAATGTAAGAAAATGTATTTACATACATTTAAAAACAACACATAATCTATGTAATAAAGAATACATATTTGATACTAGATATGGTTCAATCAAGAGACCTTGTACATGGAACCTAAACAGTCCATATTAATGTCCAGCATCAACCTTAAACATCTGTGCTAGCATTCTCAGCATTCTCGTGAGGAAGACCTTGTCTCTTCAGGAGAAGCACAGGAGAGTATCTGGAGATAAAGAACACACATAAATAACACATACACACACAAAATAAATAAATAAATTAAAAATAAAATTATATATATATATATATATATATATATATATATATATATATATATATATATTAAGAATGGTTACACGCAGGGGCGTTGTTAGGGGGAGGCTTTTGGGGCTATAGCCCCGAATCTGAGGCCAATAGCCCCGAGTCTCTGCAGGGGTCCCCAAGGGGAGGGGAGGCTCTCTGGGGACCCTTATGTAAGTGGGGGGGCTCTCTGGTGACCCTGATGTAAGGGAGAGGCTCTCTGGGGACCCTGATTTTAAGGCCTAGGCTCTCTAGGGACCCAGATTTAAGGGGGAGGCTCTCTGGGGACCCTAATGTAAGGGGGCCTCTCTGGGAACCCTGATGTAAGTGGGGGGGCCCTCTGGGTACCCTGATGGAAGGGGGAGGCTGAGGACTCTGATGTAAGAAGGAGGCTCTCTGGGGGACCCTGATGTAAGGTGATGTAAGGGGGGGCTCTCTGGGGACCCTGATGTAAGCGGGGGGCTCTCTGGGGATACATATACACCCACACGTATATTACTGTATATACATGTGTATGCCCGCCCAAGCGTATGACTTTCTTTACTACGCTGCTATGGGCTCTAGCCCCAGATCTTTTGTAGACCTAGCAACGCCCCTGGTTACACGTTAGACCTCACATAGTCGACTTACAATTTGTAGAAAGTAGTAGCCAGCTTTCACCTCGATGGTGGTATGGCCAGCAGGTTGTTTAGATTTAAAAATTATGCAGCTATGTTCCAAATATATGTGGTAGCAGAGGCCGGAATGAAGCAGCCCAAGGGTCCACTATTTTCTACCTGGGAGCTGTAAAGGGGCAGGGGGATGAGAGAAAGATGACCCCACAAATGGGTGTCAGATCCAATGAAGAAAGAGAAATCACCCCGATCCTAAAAAATCGAAAAAACATCCTAATAAATAAGAGTACATATTCTAAACGGAATGTAGGTGTTCTGAAGCTAAATGAGTGTGATCAAAAGACTCTAAGAACATAGAAGACATAAAACCGTGAATAAATGAACCATCAAAAACAGGACAAAAATACTATTCTGACTGCCAGAATTGGTTGAAGTGCACAAAAGACAACTAATGGTTGAATAACACAACTTAGAACACTCATTGAAAGATCAATAAATAAGTGCATGGAACTAGCTATTGAATTATTGGATGAAAACCCTCCAATATTTATCTGTGTTAAATATATATATATATTTTGACACGGCAAACATGCCAATGCGAAAAAGTGAGTGCATATAGTGAAATAACTCCATGAATATGAAGAACATTACTGAAAATGTGTATTTTTTATCAAACATATGAGGAGTGATCAATGCTGACTACACCGAATAATTGATGTGCATAAGATCGAGCTGATTGTTAACTGACATAACTAAAAAGACAAAAAATTTAATGCACATTGTTGAATAAATAAAAGTGAGTAATGAGTGAAAATAAATCATCAAATAACTTAATGATGTCAGGGATATATGTATATTGATGCCCTAAGATGGCCGTGAACATATATCCAGCAATAATTTGATAAAATAAGGAAAGTGCACAATGTAAAACTGTGAGGCTACCAGATCTAAAAGGATCTCCCAATATAAAGTTGCTAGAGACACACAAACATGATATAGTAAGGACAGTGCAAAAAAACAACCCAAACATGTGGAAACATGATATGCAAATATCATGACATGAACAATAAAACTAAAACAAGTGCCACAAAAAGATATTTACCCTATATGTGAGCGAAAAGGAATGTCCAGCAATCTGATCACAGCCACAGGCAGAGAGCAACTGAGAGGCCAGCTAAATAGCCCAGATCTCAACAAGACCCCAACCCTCCAACGTCACCATGGTGGCAGGAACCACCAATGGGCCCACATCAAAAAGGGGAGGCTGGGGGAACAGCCTCCCCAACAGACATGGCCGAGGGTGGGAGACTGATGCCGTGGGCAGAACACAGCTGGCGGGATCAGCTGTGTCCTTTCATGAAGAGGGAGACCCTGATGCACACACGCGGGGCACAGTAGCGCTGTACTGTTTTTGTTATTTTTATTTTATTTAAGTGGAGTGAGAGCACTTGTTAGTGATAGAAGCTATTATTATTACTCACATTTACAGTACCTGCAGAACAAGTTCCCCCTTTGTAGGATTTCCCCTTACCTCGTGTTCTGGGGCAGCTCAAAAAGTTTTGATTTTCCCCCCACTTTCCTTCCTGCTGACAAAGGTCACTAGTACAAAGAGAGGCATGAATCTCCCCAAGATGGAAAAAAAAAGGGACTGCGTCCTTTTCCATTTTTTTTCTTAGCCTGGACATGACAGGTCTGAGGTAGCATGATGTAAGTGGTATCCGGCAGTCCACCACAGTCCGCTGTCAAAATGCGGACAAAAAAACAACACAGATCACAAAATGGACATCCATCTTGTTCATCTCCAATTCAGCACAGATACCCTGCTGAATGAAACGGCCCCAGGTGAAAGGACCCCTAGGTGGTTATATACATGAGATGATGTCACCTGATAAAGCTATATTTGGCGATCATTTCATGTCTTTCATGTCTTGAACTGGAGGCATTATGATTGGTGTATATATAGGTTTTATCGATCCTTGTATCTGTCTGTGTATATGCATTGCCATGTGTTGTTTCTGTACATGCCTCCTCACGTCTGTTCTCTTCACGCTATGCCCAGCTTTGGATATATATGTTTTCTTTACTTTTTTATTTTTCATTTTTGGGGGTGGGGGTGTCATCATCACATATAATTGGCAGGGGACACTTTTACAGCAAGAGACATCATTTATTATTCATTGCTTTACTTTCCTCCTCATCTCTTTTGCATATATTTGCATTAGATCTGTGACATTGAGGTTGTTACTCTAATAGCGAATACATTTTCCCTTGCGGTCCCTGTAACGATATCACGTACGGGACATGAAAAGCTGTAGCTAGCTGCCATCTTGTGTGGAAGTAGCCATGACAGTTTGGCTAACCATGTAACCTCACACAGAACTCTGAACTCCCTCCTTCCCCACCTTAGGAATTCAAAGCTTTTTAAGTTCAACAGAAAAGGTTATCTCAACAGAGAAAACAGAACCAGGTTAGGTCAGTAGAAAACATTTGTTGTAAGGGCAGTGTTCAGGCCTGTCGTAAAACTGTCACCCTCCCCATTCAGAGACCTAACAGGCCTCGGCTGTAAATTTGTCTGAATACACCTCAGTAGAATAAGTCTGAAATTTCAGCATGTTTCATAACTTCTGACTTAGTAATAGCACAGCCATAATCTGGACATATTTAGCTTCCTTAGATAATATGGAACGTTTCAAGTCCAGACACCCCTATGTCAGGTCATATGGGAAACCCCTGGGACCACTTATTCCTCCAAAGCAGGCTATACGTTATAGATATGGCATGTTTAGACTTGTTTTGAAGGAAATCTCAAGTTGAATAATAATATGGATATTTGGAGTCTGTAAACACTATAGATGCAGATATATGAGTATGTATTACAAAATCTACCTGGGACGTGGTCATGAGTGTAGACACCTCCCAGCAACCAACCCCTAAAACAGGATGACCAGGTGATTGGTTACTGGTCGCTGTCAACACCCCCTTTTGATTTGACAGAAAAGAGGAGATGCCAAGACAATGGGCAGTTCTCCTTTTACCATCCAAGAAGAAACATCTGCCAAGTCGAGAACCGATTACCTAGCTCATCGATCGAACTCTGATCAACCCTCGGACATTAATTGCAAGTATTCTTCCTTCCCAATTCTACCTTATTGCTTTGTGGCTGTATATTGTCTTTATCTTTTGAAACATCTTTTTTCTGTAAATATTTTATTTGCATCAACTTTGACCTTTTCATAATAAACCCTTATGTTGAAAAGTTTAACCTTGTCTCTAAAGCTCTTAATGCAAGCTATAAACGAACCTGCCTCTTGAAGGGCGCTACTGTGGTAGAGTAAGACTCTGAGCATACCTGTCTGTGGTGGCAGTGTGTGTGGCAGACGCTTATTCTAAAATTATAATTGGTATTGCAAAATTACGAGTCTCCCCCGGCTCGGTCTTTCAAACGGGGGTGGTGGCAGTTAAAGGGTTAATTGTGTAATTAGCCCAGTGACAATCACTCTCAGGCTGCTCGCACCTAGATTGTGGTCCCGCAAGCTGGAAAATCTTTGTGCTGGGCGCAGCTGAGAGTGGCATTGTTACGTAAGTGACAGCGTGGTATGAGGTTGGCCGGTCCTTTGTTGCGAGTTAGCGAGGAGGGCAGGGATCTGACACCCGCGTTCGTCACAGTCCCTGTCAGATTTTTTGATTTCTTTCTTTTCTCCCCCTTCCCTTTCACAAGACGTGTCTATGTGGCATCCATTTATGTCTGTGCGCCCGGCACGGCAAAGACATCCGTTCAGGATGGCTGGTGGGAGATTGCCTTTTCCCATCTGGCACTCACTCCCCTTTATACCTGGATTTGTCCTTGCTGACAGTTCCCAGGGTAGATTGCCATGCCGGTGTTCTGCCGAGAAAGTTCCACTCGGCGGATAAGGACCCCCTCTACTGTGCAGGCGCAGGGGGAATAGGTCCAAATCAGCTGTAGATGGCGCCTGTAAGAGGTCCCCTCGCGGGCTTGTTTCGCTCGCCACGCTTCGGGCACGGCCTCGCGGCGCTCGGCTCTTTTAGATTCCCCCTCTAGGTCCACTTGGATGGTAGGGAAGGAACCTGGACCCAGAGCGCAGGAGCCGTGCACAGCTGATTGTGGATTTTGAGCTTCGGCTATCTCCGGCGGCAGTTACTAGTTGGTACTGCGCAGGCGCTGAGCCTGCGCAGTACAGGGGGGGACTTATCCGCCGAAGGAACTTATTCGGCAAGACACCGGTGGGACCTGTCTGCGGCGCGCCTCGCCCCGGTGCGGCTGTGTGATGTCCCTCCCTTGTGCGTTCCAGCCTGGTTTTCGCGCATGCGCGGGACGGCATCGGCACCTGCGCTGTGTGGAGGCGGGGCGCGGCCAGGTCTCAGGGGGCCTGTCGCAGACCTCTGACTCAGGCACTCCCCTCTAGCTGATTTCAGTGTGAAATCAGCCAGGGCTGAACGAGCAGGGCTTTAAATAGCCCTGCTTTTTCATTGTCCAGCATGGCTCGTGGTATGTTGGTTTGAGGAAATCCTGGCTGAAACACACAAGAAAGTAAGTTAAAGTGGTGTTCCGGCCGAAATTATACTTTTTAAATAAAAATACCCATATAATACACAAGCTTAATGTATTCTAGTAAGGTTAGTCTGTAAACTAAGGTCTGTTTTGTTAGTTTATAGCAGTAGTTTGTTATTTTATAAATTTACAGCAGGCCATGGCCATCTTAAGTGTGGGCATCTGAAGCCAGACTGTATTTCTTCCTGGATCTCATCCTTGCAGATCTCGCACATGCTCAGTGCAGCACAAGCAGTGTAATAGGTTTCAGGTCAGGTTTCCATAGCAACGGCAGTGTCAGAGGAAGTCTCCGCCCCTTCCCAGAAGGCATTGCAAACAGGAAATTATGTGATGGGCCGCGGCCAGGGAGGAGGAAGTGAAAAATGAATACAGCAGATATACAGTAGGTGCTGAGAAAAAAAAATGTAAAAATATCCAATTCATTTACAGTGCACAGTTTAGTGAGGGATGCTGAAGAGTGGTAAAAGTGGGTGGAACTCCACTTTAAGACAGCTTTGTACCTTGTTACTCTAGTCATGAGGGGCATTCCTTTGACCAATGTAGTAACACACTGGTCCTGGTTTTGTTTTCCCCTCTCCCCCCCTTTTCTTTTACATATACATTTTAGGGACCTCCCTGACTTACATTGTGGATTCCGCGGTGCTGCTGGGGAGATTACCTTACCATCTTTCACGCCACTTACTCTGACTACCGCACCTGCCGGTATATGCGGACTTTTACATATTTAGGTAGGCCTTCTACCTTCTGCAGAATATATATATATTTTTTTTTATGTATTATTTTCACTTGGATTCCAACTCTATGTACTGGTTTGATGTGCCTTTTTCTAGGTCTGCATTTTGGACCCCAGCTCACATACAGGAGCTGCGCCCAGACCAGGACGCGGTCTCTCTTGGATGCCAGCAGGGGACGATGTTCAGTCCCCCTTCGGCACATCTTAGTTGCCAGTAAAACATACCATGGGCTAATCCATTAGGGCACTGCGTGTGAGGAACAAGGCGTGAGGTTGCATACTGTTCTTTTTAACCCTGTGGATGCTTAGGAACATAATGTAAGTGACTTTTTTGATGTAAACAAATCTGGGAGAGAAACTGTTTGTATTGATGATTAATCATTGATAATTTACATATCCCCAGATATCAATCTCTCCATAAAGAACCCTGATGAAGGAATAGTTTTCCCTGAAATGCGTCGGTTCAAGGAGTCATATTGATTTACCATCTTATTGGTTTTTCCATTCTGTATTTATGTCTATTTGCATCCAATTTTTATGCATTTTTCTATTTCTATTTTTTATATATATTGTTTTTGCATAATAAATGATTTAAACTTATTCATTCTTCGTTTGTGGTAGTGCCTCCAAAGTCCCATTTAGGGGTATTTTTCTTTGGTTCTAGCTATTTCGGGATGTGGCACACCCCCATCTAGGCTCCTGTCAGACCCTTCTCATTTCATGTCTTTGGGCACCTGTAGATATTGCCACATGTAGATATCGCCAGTCCAAAGATATGGGTGGGGCAGTATCGATCAGAAAGGTCAGGTACCTGAGCTCTTCTATTTCCACTTAGAAAAAAACAGTGTCATGAGTATATAAATGTACTCATCTCTTACCATTTTCATATAAATGCTTTGTTCCCTTTCATTTATTATTATTATTATTAATATTTAAAGTACTTATTTAGCACTGTCAATTTATGCAGCGCTTTACATATATATTGTACATTCACATCTCTCCCTACCCTCAAGGAGCTTCCAATCTAAGGTCCCTAACTCACATTCATATACTAGGGCCAATTTAGACAGAAGCTAATGAACCTACCAGCATGTCTTTGGATTGTGGGAGGAAATCGGAGTACCCGGAGGAAACCCACGCAGGCACAGGGAGAACATGCAAACTCTAGGCAGGTAGTGCCGTGGTTGGGATTCGAACCAGCGACCCTTTTTACTGCTAGGCGAGAGTGCTACTTACTACACCACTGTGCCTCCCTATTTATATACTGAAAGCTTGACAAAATTACATTTTCAGATGGTCAGATCATTTATTTGTATCTGACTACCCTCTATGGTCAGCTGAACCTGCACCCTAATTATCAGCACATAGTAGTTTTATGTTTACGTTGATTTTTGTGATGTGTTTTGTTTTGAGATGGATTTATGATCCCCCTAGCTAGTATCTGATGAACCAGTAGCAGCTAATTATTTGCCAATTATGTTCTTGTGTATTCCTTGCACCATTGTTTAGTCTCGTCCACAAATAACATGCCTCCACTTAGGGGCTTGTAATTAAAACAGGTCTGTGTACCTAAATTAGATTGCACTAATTAGTCATTTTGTGACTTTCACAAATATGTGAGCCGTGTTTCATCCACATTAACAAAGAGATGTCTGCCATCCTACACGTTCTCCAAAAATTATCTTAAATATCTTTCTTAGAGAAGTTTTTGAGTACATACTTGTGAATAATTTTTAGCAGCTGTGGTGTAAAACGATGAAGTACACTTGCTGTGTGTCAGCATGACTTTTCTTTACACATCAGCACAAAAAATACAGTATATTGCAAATTTGTTGGAAAGTGAATTCCCCTGTAGTTAGGAGACAGGAAATGTGTTTCAGTTTTATTTTTAAAACTGGAGAATTTAGACTTTTTGGCCTTATTAATACAGGTGGTAAAAACTGGTAGTTCATTTATGTTTTTACCACCCGCCAAAAGCCCAACAATGCAAATTTAACTTGGCTTGCTGAGTCTTATAGGTGGCCATATATGTCAAACTTTTCAATGAATCATTATAAAAGATTGCCTGTTCTGCAAAAAAACAAACAATATAGTAAAAAAAATTAAAAAACAGGGTACAAATGTCCAATTCTCTTGCCAGCTCATTAATTGTAGTGTGGTCACTACAAAACCAGGCTGTCAAAAGGCACCAGGATCACCACCTGAACACCTGAAAGCTGCTACCATCCTATGAAAAGCAATCCACCATGCTTTTCAGAGGGTGGTAGAAATGGCTACATGTGTAAACCTGGCCTTTGAGTGCAGATATTTTTTTTTTTGTAAGAGGTAGGGTTGGGGTAAAAATGTAAATTTAGACCTATATACCTATAGCCAGTCTTGTTTAACGGGTCTGTACATGTACATTCTTTGATTAAAAGTCACAATGACTTAGAAAAGAGTACTAGACTGTAAGTGACATTATAATAACTGCACAATAATTATTAGAATTCTAATTTATATATATATATATATATATATATATATATATATATATATATATATTTTTTTTTTAATATTTCTATTTTCTTTTGCTTGGCATATAACTTCTACTGCTTAATTCTGACAAATGTGACTAAGACCTTATGCACACTTAAAACACTGCTGCTTTTACAGGCATGTCTTTTGTTTTTCTACTGTCTGTAAAAGCACCTCCATGTTAGCCTATGTGTCGCACACATACCGGTAGTTGTTTATAGGGTGAAAAAGAAACCCATCACCAGGGCGTTTAGGAAAGGAGCTTTTCGGCAAAAATTTGTTTGATGTGCCTAAACGCACCCAAACACTAGACGTGTTTAGTGCCTGAGCGTTCATCTATTCTTATTTATTCTATTGGTCAGAATAAATGAATATGGCCAATGGAATCCAAAAACGCTCTTGATGCGCTTAGATGCAGCTGAGATCAGTGCTGCAGCCATTTAGGCAAGTAAGATTTTTCTTTTCTGTATTCCCGTACTTCTCTCTTAACCACTTGAGCCCCGGACCATTATGCTGCCTAAGGACCAGAGGTCTTTTTCCAATTTGGCACTGCGTCGCTTTAACTGCTAATTGCGCGGTCATGCAATGCTGTACCCAAACGAAATTTGCGTCCTTTTCTTCCCACAAATAGAGCTTTCTTTTGATGGTATTTGATCACCTCTGCGGTTTTTATTTTTTGCGCTATAAACGGAAAAAGACCGAAAATTTTGAAAAAAAATGATATTTTCTACTTTTTGTTATAAAAAAAATCCAATATACTAAATTTTAGTCATACATTTAGGCCAAAATGTATTCGGCCACATGTCTTTGGTAAAAAAAATGTCAATAGCTTGGGGTGTCTACTTTCCAAAATGGGGTCATTTGGGGGGGTTTTGTGCCACCTGGGCATTCCATGGCCTCCGAAACTGTGATAGGCAGTGAAGAGTGAAATCAAAAATTCACGCCCTTAGAAAGCCTGAAGGCGGTGCTTGGTTTTCGGGGGCCCGTACGCGGCTAGGCTCCCAAAAAGTCTCACACATGTGGTATCCCCGTACTCAGGAGAAGCAGCAGAATGTATTTTGGGGTGTAATTTCACATATTTCCATGGCATGTTTGAGCAATATATCATTTAGTGACAACTTTGTGCAAAAAAAAAAAAAAAAAAAAAAAAAATTTGTCTCTTTCCCGCAACTTGTGTCGCAATATAAAATATTCCATGGACTCGACATGCCTCTCAGCAAATAGCTTGGGGTGTCTACTTTCCAAAATGGGGTCATTTGGGGGGGGTTTGAACTGTCCTGGCATTTTATGCACAACATTTAGAAGCTTATGTCACACATCACCCACTCTTCTAACCACTTGAAGACAAAGCCCTTTCTGACACTTATTGTTTACATGAAAAAGTTTTTTTTTTTTGCAAAAAAATTACTTTGAACCCCCAAACATTATATATTTTTTTAAAGCAAATGCCCTACAGATTAAAATGGTGGGTGTTTCATTTTTTTTTTTCACACAGTAATTGCGCAGCGATTTTTCAAACGCATTTTTTGGGGAAAAAACACACTTTTTTAATTTTAATGCACTAAAACACGCTATATTGCCCTAATGTTTGATGAAATAAAAAAGATGATCTTAGGCCGAGTACATGGATACCAAACATGACATGCTTTAAAATTGCGCACAAACGTGCAGTGGCAACAAAATAAATACATTTTTAAAAGCCTTCAAAAGCCTTTACAGGTTACCACTTTAGATTTACAGAGGAGGTCTACTGGGAAAATCACTGCACTCGATCTGGCCTTCGCGGTGATACCTCACATGCATGATGCAATTGCTGTTTACGTTTGACGACAGACCGCCGCTTGCGTTCGCCTTAGCGCGAGAGCAGGGGGCGACAGGGGTGTTTTTTTTTTTTTTTCTTTATTATTTTTTTGCTTTTTTAATCTTACTTTTAAACTGTTCCTTTCATATTTTTTTTTTTAATCATTTTTATTGTTATCTCGGGGAATGTAAATATCCCCTATGATAGCAATAGGTAGTGACAGGTACTCTTTTTTGAAAAAATTGTGGTCTATTAGACCCTAGATCTCTCCTCTGCCCTCAAAGCATCTGACCACACCAAGATCGGTGTGATAAAATGCTTCCCCAATTTCCCAATGGCGCTATTTACATCCGGCGAAATCTAAGTCATGAAATACTCGTAGCTTCCGGTTTCTTAGGCCATAGAGATGTTTGGAGCCACTCTGGTCTCTGATCAGCTCTATGGTCAGCTGGCTGAATCACCGGCTGCATTCTTAGGTTCCCTGTTGAGACAGGAGAGCCAGAGAAAAACACGGAAGACGGTGGGGGGGGGGCATTCCCTCCCACGGCTTGTAAAAGCAGTCTAGAGGCTAATTAGCCGCTAGGATTGCTTTTACATGAAAGCCGACCGCTGGCTGAAAAGAATGATACCAAGATGATACCTAAACCTGCAGGCATCATTCTGGTATAACCACTCAAAGTCGTGAATGGCGTACCTGAAGACAAAAAAATGGTTAACAATGGTTAACAATAAAGCACAGTAAAGTGTAAATAATTACACACCTGAAAAACAAACATGATAAAACATAATAACAATAACAATAACAATAAAACATTGCAGAATAGAATACAGTAAACAAGAGCAGAACAATAGAGAGAGAGAATAGAGAGAGAGAGAACAATAAAACAACAACTATTTTTTTTTATTTCATATTTTTTTTTTTTTTTACACTTTTGTTGTAACTAACTTTTATAACTGTAACCGGTTCCAGGTTCGGGTCTCTCAAAATGCGATGGCATCTTGGGAGACCCTGTGAAAGTGTGCCTAGTCTGTGGAATGCTGTACCCTACGCTAATACTCAACTAGTGAATGGTAGCGTTCAAAACATTCACCAATGCAAAGACCAGGATTGTCAGGACAGGATGGACAATAATAGCGGGTGTCACGCCTATATCCGCGCTTGCTGCAGACACAACATCTTTTTTGGGGGGTTCGTTGGGTAGGGGTACTCGGGAGGACATAAAAATGCCTCTCATGCAGCCGACTGCATTTGGTTGGGGATGTGAATGGGGGAAGTACGGGCGCTGCAGAAGCGGTGGGTTCCCAATTAGGATTGGCGAATGCAGCAGGAAGGGCACTATGGGCACGACGGGCCTGTGTTTGTCTTTTTGGTGGCAGCGGGACACTACTTGTGCTTGCCACCTCACCAGCTTCAACTGCACTTATGGGACTCGCCACGTCACCACGTGTTACTGTAGTGCTGGTTTGACTACGACCGGGGTGTACTAGGCCGCTGGCGCTTGCCAGTTCACCAAAACGCTACCAAAAAACTGTTAGCGATCGCAGGGATCAGGCCTGACTCTGCGAACGCTGCAGTTATGCGTTTAGTGTTTTGTAAGTGACAGTGATCGATCGATACTGCACTTGGGTGGGCTGGGCCGGGCCGGGCGGAGGGGCAAAACGCAGGTGCTAGCAGGTATCTGGGCTGATCCCGCTAACACTGCGTTTTTGGGAACCCTAAACTGCTGGTGACGCTAGTATAGATCTGATCGGATCAGATATTGATGCGATCAGATACTATACCACTAAGGGAGGTGTACGGTGTGTGCGTGGGTGTTAGCGGTACTGGCGCTAATCTGACGCTGCCTGGGGCTGGTGCTTGCCAGTTCACCAAAATACTACCAAAAAAACTGTTAGCGATCGCAGGGATCAGGCCTGACTCTGTGAACGCTGCAGTTATGCGTTTAGTGTTTTGTAAGTGTCAGTGATCGATCGATACTGCACTTGGGTGGGCTGGGCTGGGCCGGGCGGAGGGGCAAAACGCAGGTGCTAGCAGGTATCTGGGCTGATCCCGCTAACACTGCGTTTTTGGGAACCCTAAACTGCTGGGGACGCTAGTATAGATCAGATCGGATCAGATATTGATCCGTTCAGATACTATACCACTAAGGGAGGCGTATGCTGCGTGCGTGGGTGTTAGCGGTACTGGCGCTAACCTGACGCCTGGGGCTGGTGCTTGCCAGTTCACCAAAATGCTACCAAAAAAACTGTTAGCGATCGCAGGGATCAGGCCTGACTCTGCGAACGCTGCAGTTATGCGTTTAGTGTTTTGTAAGTGACAGTGATCGATCGATACTGCACTTGGGTGGGCTGGGCGGAGGCACAAAACGCAGGTGCTAGCGGGTATCTGGGCTGATCCCGCTAACACTGCGTTTTTGGGAACCCTAAACTGCTGGGGACGCTAGTATAGATCTGATCGGATCAGATATTGATCCGATCAGATACTATACCACTAAGGGAGGCGCATGCTGCGTGCCTGGGTGTTAGCGGTACTGGCGCTAATCTGACGCTGCCTGGGGCGACGCATATCACCGCCGGGCGATCGGGGGGCTAAACCTTTATTCGGTAATAAACGGCGGGTGCCATGACACTATAAAAAATAAACAAACTAACCAGCGTCAACCGTAACGGTTATACGGTGATCAGTGGTGAAAGGGTTAACTAGGGGGCAATCAAGGGGTTAAAACATTTATTAGGTAGTATATGGGGGTCCCTGACGCTATAAAACGCTGACGGCGAACCTAAATATTTACCTCACTAACTAGCGTCACCAGCGACACTAATACAGCGATCAGAAAAATGATCGCTTAGTGACACTGGTGACAGGGGGTGATCAAGGGGTTAAAACTTTATTAGGGGGGGTTAGGGGGGTACCCTAGACCTAAAGGGGGGTAATACTAACTGCCCTAACACACTAACTGTCACAAACTGACACTATGCAGTAATCAGAAAAAAAAAAAAAAAAAAAAACTGCTGGTGTCAGTTTGTGACAGGGGGGGGGGGGGTGATTGGGGGGGGATCGGGGGGCGATCGGGGGGGGGGGATCGGGGTGCTTTGTGTGCCTGGCATGTTCTACTGTGTGTGTGTGTGTTGGTGCACTCACATTGATGTCTTCTCTCCTCGGGCCGGAACGGAAATTACCGAGCCGAGGAGAGATGACATCATTTCCTTTGCTGCTGTTTAGCATACAGCAGCAAAGGAAGATTCTCATTGGCCGGCGGCGATCGCGAGGGGGGGGCCACGAACGGATGGTCTCCCCCTCATCACCGATCGCCGCTGGACAAAAGACGACCGCCTCGGGCACCGGGGGGGGGTCCGATCGGCCCCCCCACCCGCGGAAGGCAAATCACGTACCCTGTACGTGATTTTGCCTGTCCGTGCCACTTTGCCGACGTACATCGGCGTGAGGCGGTCGTCAAGTGGTTAACAAGGAGTTTTGTTTTCCAGGGAACACAAATTTATAGGCAGTCTCCCAATTAGATGCTACGGAGAAGCCAGCATGGAAAATAGCTACAGTAACTCACAAAAGTGAGTACACCTCTCACATTTTTGTAAATATTTTATTATATCTTTTCATATGACAACAGTGAGGAAATTAAACATTGCTACAATGTAAAGTAGTGAGTGCACAGCTTGTATAACAGTGTAGATTTGCTGTCCCCTCAAAAAAACTCAAACACAGCCATTAATGTCTAAACTGCTGACAACAAAAGTGAGTACACCCCTAAGTAAAATTGGGCCCAATTAGCCATTTTCCCTCTGCTGTGTCATGTGACTTGTTAGTGTTACAAGGTCTCAGGTGTGAATGGGGAGCAGGTATGGTAAATTTTGTGTTATCACTCCCACTCTCTCATACTGGTCACTGGAAGTTCAACATGGCACCTTATGGCAAAGAACTTGCTGAGGATCTGAAAAAAAGAATTGTTGCCCTACATAAAGATGGCCTAGGCTATAAGAAGATTGCCAAGACCCTGAAACTGAGCTGCAGCACACAGGACCAAGACCATACAGCGGTTTAACAGGACAGGTTCCACTCAGAACAGGCCTCGCCATGGTCAACCAAAGAAGTTGAGTGCACGTTCTCAACTGCTGCAGAGGTTGAAGGGGTGGGGGGTCAGCATGTCAGTGCTCAGACCATACGCTGCACACTGCATAAAATTGGTCTGCATGGCTGTCGTTCCAGAAGGAAGCCTCTTCTAAAGATGATGCACAAGAAAGCCTGCAAACAGTTTGCTGAAGACAGGCAGACTAAGAACATGGATTACTGGAACCATGTCCTGTGGTCTGATGAGACCAAAATAAATTTATTTGGTTCAGATGGTGTCAAGCGTGTGTGGCGGCAACCAGGTGAGGAGTACAAAGACAAGTGTGTCTTACCTACAGTCAAGCATGGTGGTGGGAGTGTTGCCAGCATTGGGGAGCTACAGTTCATTGAGGGAACCATGAATGCCAACATGTACTGTGACATCCTGAAGCAGAGCATGATCCCCACCCTTCAGAGAGTGGGCCGCAGCTCAGTATTCCAACATGATAACCACCCCAAACACACCTACAAGACGACCACTGCCTTGCTAAAGAAGCTGAGGGTAAAGGTGATGGACTGGCCAAGCATATCTCCAGACCTAAACCCTATTAAGCATCTGTGGGGCATCCTCAAACGGAAGGTGGAGGAGCACAAGGTTTCTAACATCCACCAGCTCCGTGATGTCGTCATGGAGGAGTGCGAGAGGACTCCAATGGCAACTTGTGAATCTCTGGTGAACTCCATGCCCAAGAGGGTAAAGGCAGTGCTGAAAAATAATGGTAGCCACACAAAATATTGACACTTTGGGCCCAATTTGGACATTTTCACTTAGGTGTGTATTCACTTTTGCTGCCAGCGGTTTGGACATTCATGACTGTATGTTGAGTTATTTTGAGGGGACAGCAACTTGACACTGTTATAGAAGCTGTACACTCACTACTTTACATTGTAGCAAAGTGTAATTTCTTCAGCGTTGTCACATGAAAAGATATCATAAAATGATTACAAAAATGTGAGGGGTGTACTCACTTTTGTGAGATACTGTATAGCTGAATAACTTATCATAAGTTTGTGATTCATTGCTGGGTTTTTCTCCCTTAGGCTGCATTCACTAATGAGCTGCATGCGGCTCACAGCAGGGTCCAGTGCGCCCTGGTTCTCCATTTCAGGTACGATTTAAGCCCGAATCTTTGGCTGAATATGGACCTGAAACAGACCAAAACACGCAGTTTGTGTAAATTGCACGGGACTCGCTGTGCAGATATATGAACCGGCATAGAGAGCCGGTCAAAATCTCATGCTATTGCGAACCCAGCCTTATGGTGGTCCTCTATGGCTCCTTGTAATTTTTTCCTTTCCTTTTCGTATTATATCACACTTTTTTCAGTTTACAAGATCAACAAATTGTTGTTCTCAGAGCAGTAAGCTGTAACGTGTAAGTATATTGGCTATTTCCCTGACGGACCTTCGGAATTTTCCCTATAGAGGACCCAAGGCATATTGTGAGATCCCTGGGCCTACTAGAGCAACTTGGAGAGTATGGGAAGCGGCTAGGCGCAGATACTTGAGACCTGGCCAATTGTCTCCAGCTCATCCCCTGTGGGGGAACCCACGACTTAAACACTTCCGTATGATACCGGACCCACAGGTGTGGGCTAGATATGGTGTAACCTTGTTGGAACACGTAATGTCTGGGGGTCAACTGCTCTCCCTGCATGAGCTTACGGCTAAATTTGGACTGCCCCGCTGGATGGGGTTCCGGTACCTACAGCTGAGACATGCGGCCAGGGCTCAATTCCCGCAAACTCCCCTGTTACAGACGGACCCCATCGAAGATCTCCTATCCCCTGGAGACTTGTCTAAACCCCTATCCTCAATATATAATGCGTTGCTGGGAAGAGATTCCCCTAAGATTAATGATTTATGGGAAAGATGGCGGGCTGATATCCCGTCACTGGATAGGGAGGGATGGGAGGACTGTCTAGAGTATGGCCCGAAATTAGTGATAGCATCCAAAGACAAATTGATTCAAGTTAAATTTATACACAGGGTCTACTATACCCCGCAGAGACTCCATCGCATATTTCCTGAGAGAGACCCCATGTGTCCTAAATGCAAAGTCCATATAGGCACATTTATACATATGTTCTGGGAGTGCCCAGTTGTTGCACTATTTTGGACTAAGATTGTAGGTGAAATCAACTCCAGATTGCAGACCTCTATTCCGCTCTTGCCGGCCATGGCGTTGTTGGGGATACATGATGATGAGCAGAGGCCATATCATCTTAAATTACTGATTTCCTTCCTTCTTTTCTATGCCAAAAAAGAAATACTTATGAAATGGATAGATTCTTCCCCTCCATCCTTTTCAGCCTGGGAGGCACAGATTGAGGCAGTAATCCCCATGTATAAAATGACATATATAAACCATGGCTGTCCGTGGAAATTTGAAAAAGTTTGGGCTCCGTGGATGGCCTCGTAGAGAAACATTCAGTTCACTACGTTTATTTATCCCAATAGGGAAGGGTTTTGGAGGGTGGAGGGTGGACGGTACTTGTTGAGAATGGTACTATTAACCTTATGTATTGTTTGTGGGTTTTGCATATTAATTTCCCTATCCTCAAATATGTAATCTACGTATGTAATGTATTCTACTCTGTTGAATGGTATTCTGTAACTCTGATTATCTATTACAATAATAAAGCACCACTGTTTTTGTTAAAAAAGTATATTGGCTATGAGTAGAGAAAAAATATTTTACCATAACTGCAGCTTTTTCAGAAATTAACTGTCAAATGAAAAATAAAATATAAATGTAAATTACTCTCTAGGGGGAGAATCTCTGGGGGAATCCAGGGGGAGAATGATCTGGGGGTTTTAGCTGAAGACTGAGCAATAGCATGCAATATCAAGCCACACAATGAGATTGGAGGAGAAGCGCTTTAACCTTAGGCTGCATAGGGGGCTTTTCATTGTCAGAACGATAAGGATGTGAAACTCTCTTCCACGATCGGTGGTGTCAGCAGGGAGTATTGAAAGTTTTAAGACTCTTGGACGTGCATCTTAGTGAACACAATATACAGGGATATGGGAAATGATTATAAACATGAACACACACACATCCACACAGGTTGAACTGGATGGACTAGTATCTTTATTCAACCTTACCAACTATAAAACTATGAAATTGTCAGATGTATAGTTTGTAATGAGATATAAAAAAAATCAGTCAAGGCACAGTCTTATTTGCTGATTGTCTTTGCAGGTTTTGCTTTCCACTTATTAGTGTGGCCCAATGGTATGCTTTGCTAATCCTTTGGTCTCACTGCAGGTCTACTAGGTAGGGTCTGTCTGACTGAAAACAATATATTCACGGCAGTCTCTTACAATGTATAAAACTCTGAATGTTTCTGGTAGTCAGAGGCCATGTGGTCTCTGCTTTGGTTTTAGGTTATATGTGGAAGCGCAGAGTAGTATTCTCTTATTTTTTTTTGTATTCATAGCAGGAAAAAAGGTTCTTGTTTCATAAAGCAAACCTGTACCTTGCCAACGTATGGCTCTGTGCAAAGCTCTTCCATGTGCACCTTGCTTTTGTTAGAAAGTGGGGTGATTGCCATTTTCTATTTGAATTTGGCACAGGGACACACTGGATGCCTTCAGCTGCCATTGTGCTGTGCTGGGTTTCTGGTGTATTGTACTTTGTGCGTATCCAGCAGAAATCACCGCAGATAATTGCTGGCTGTGCAGACAGCCACAAATAGCTGCAACAGCCAGAAACCTGTCATTATAGTGAATGGGGCCACATTGAGGTTCTCATAGACTAGAGTTAGGGACCACACCTTACATGGGAACCTTGATGAGGCAGTGTGCCTTCTATATAATCTCAGCTTTTTTAACACCAGTTGTTAGACATTGTAATTTTTTTTTTCTGGTTAGCTGGTAAGTGTGTAGGGAAATTGTTTTTTATTTGCTCTGGGTAAAGCCCTTACATGTGCACCTTACTTAGGCCTATTCCTTTTGCAAGGCTTCCGGGACAGATCAGAGTGATTCTGATTGGTTAGCGCCAGCACAGAGCATCACTCTGCTCTTTCCTAGAAGCGCTGTAGAAAGAAGTGCTGGGATTTCAAATCCCCGGACCACTGCACTGGCTGTGTGGGCAATGACAGCTCATCACTCCAAAGACATGCTGGTAGGTTAATTGGCTTCTGTCCAAAATTGGCCCTAGTATATAAATGGGGACCTTGGATTAAGGGTAGGGAATGATGTGAGTGTGCGATGTTCAGGGTTAGGGACAAGGGTCAGGGTTGTAGACCCACACTCACTCAGGTTGAACTGGATGGACTGGTGTCTTTATTCAACCTTACTAACTATGTAAAGTAGTCATATATATCACCAACGGAGGTAAGTACAGTGGGGAAGCTGTTAGTTCTTGAATTTTCTTTATTTTTTCTAAAAAGATGAATTAACCATTTGCAAAGCAACATGTCACTAGAATCCCCCCCCCCCTCCTCTGCAACGTATACTCACACTTCTCTCATTCCCTCACTGCTCCTTTTGGCCTTTGAAACGGAAGAAAGTACCCAGTACTCACCCCTCTTTCTGTTATCGGTGCTTGTTAAATGGCCTATTGTTGCCATATGGGGGTAGAGAGGGCAGACTTGCTGTATAGTTGGTGTGGGACAGTGACATCACTCACAGTAAAGTAATAGGCCTGGAACTGCATGCACAGCATAGGTGGAGGGCCTGCATGACTATGTTGCTGGGCAGGCTACAACCAGGCAGTTAAAGAGGTTTGGTTTGAAAGTGTGGGTAGGCTTACATTATTGGATGACCAAGGGGGGGAGGGTGTGGCTGGGGTGTGGCACCAGTGGTCTAGGGGTTGTTTCTCAACCTTTTTCCAGTCGGGGGCGCCCTTGAAAAATATTTTCAGTCTTGAGGAACCCCTGTTCAAGGCTTGGTTCACGTTACTGTGTGTCGCGGAACACGCACAGAATCGCACTCGTTCCTGACACACAGACGAATGCTCTGCTCTTAAGGGGTGCCATTAATTCTTAATGGTACCCCACACATTGGAAAACATGAGGTGCTTTTGGTGTGGCGCGATTTAAGAAAAAAAGGTTGGGGACTTCTTTCCCTGCATTTCTGCGGGTAGGGAATATTATACATAAATGGCCAACTCAATTTTAATATAACAGGGAAGCCTATTGGGAGAGAGAAAACAGGAAGTGACATCTAACTCAGATGTCAATCAAACCGCCCGGCCGTAGTAATAGATACTATGAGCACCGGGCGGAAGCTACTCGGCGCTTCGGAAAACGCAGCAAGGCGGGACAAAAGCCCGCACATGAAGCGCCGCGTCTGCAATCTCGTGATTGCATAGACGTGGCGCTTCTCATAGTGCACTGTGTCCGGTGTCCGAACACAGAGCACTTAAGAAAATGATCACCGCTCCAGGAGTATTAAACGGACAAAGGGTGAATCGATCTTGGTTCGGAGGTCACAGGTGCTGGCTAATGCTGATCGCAATAAACATGAACGAATTCTGGACAGCCGCACTCAGATATTAGCCTTGTTTATTAGAAGATGCACATCAAATTCAAAAAATCACAGTAGACAAAAAAGAGCTGACGTTTCGCACTAGCGTTAGTGCTTACTCATATGAGTATGCACTAACGCTAGTGCGAAACGTCAGCTCTTTTTTGTCTGCTGTGATTTTTTTAATTTGATGTGCATCTTCTAATAAACAAGGCTAATATTTGAGTGCGGCTGTCCAGAATTCGCACAGTGCACTTAAGGACCTTTTTTTGTATTTTTTTTTAAAGGGCCAGTTTAAAAAAAAACATTTTTTATATTTTTTATTTATTTTTTATGGATGGGCTGCCACTACTTGAGACTGTTGTTATGATTGACCAGCTTGTGGAACAAGGAAAATCACTCTGTTCCTTTGTAGAGGCCGCTTTGATCATACACTAACTGCAAAATACATCAAAGAAATTCCTCTCACATACACACAATTGATGGCTTACAGCTTTACGAGTGCATGTGTCATTTGGACACCTGACTGATCGATGGTTTACAAATGTATATAGCCATAGCAATACATGTGAGGACCAAACACCTGACCGAAGGATGACATACAAAGGTGTATAGCTATAGCAAAGAATGTGAAACCTGAACTCCTATGAAAGCTTTATATGTCAGTATGGCAACATGTCCAGTCAGTCTGGCTGTATTTGCGTTGGACACATACACAGTATCTCACAAAAATGAGTACACCCCTCACATTTTTGTAAATATATTATTATATCTTTTCATGTGATAACACTGAAGAAATTACACTTTCTTACAATGTAAAGTAGTGAGCGTACAGCTTGTATAACAGTGTAAATTTGCTGTCCCCTCAAAATAACCCAACACACAGCCGTTAATGTCTAAACCGCTGGCAACAAAAGTGAGTACACCCCTAAGTGAAAATGTCCAAATTGGGCCCAATTAGCCATTTTCCCTCCCTGGTGTCATGTGACTCGTTAGTGTTACAAGGTCTCAGGCGTGAATGTGGAGCAAGTGTGTTAAATTTGGTGTTATCGCTCTCACTCTCTCATACTGGTCACTGGAAGTTCAACATGGCAGCTCATGGCAAAGAACTATCTGAGGATCTGAAAAAAAGAATTGTTGCTCTACATAAAGATGGCCTATGCTATAATACATTTATTCGGACATTTTTACTTAGGGGTGTACTCACTTTTGTTGCCAGCGGTTTAGACATTAATGGCTGTGTGTTGAGTTATTTTGAGGCAAATTTACACTGTTATACAAGCTGTACACTCACTACTTTACATTGTAGCAAAGTGTCATTTCTTCAGTATTGTCACATGAAAAGATATAATAAAACGTTTACAAAAAATGTTAAGGGGTGTACTCACTTTTATGAGATACTGTATGTATAGGATCAAAGGAATGTGTACTAGACACGTGCAATTTGTTTCGTTACAAATTTGCTTTCGGACGAAATTCTGTATATTCATTCATTCGGAAGCATACGAATGAACAAAAGACTCTTGACGACTGCAGATGAAAACAAATTTTCAGAAAAAATGAAAATCCAAAAGAACAAAAACCTGAAAGAATGAAAACCCGAAAGAACGAAAAGTAACAAATGCTGTATCTAAACGAATGGAAAGTAACGAATACGAATGCATCCAAAGTTCCGAATTATCCAAAGTAACGAATGCCGCATCTAAACAAATGGAACAGAACAAATACGAATGCATCTTAAATTACGAATAATCCAAAGTAACGAATGCCGATCATAAAGAATGATCCGCCAGCCAGCCAGCCAGCCAGCCAGCCAGCCAGCCAGAGAACTAGTATTTTCAGAAGCAGGTTACCAGTGGTGGCCAATTTATTTCTCCCATGACTTTCCTTTTAGCACAGTTTTCAAGCAACCTGAGAGTCCAGCGACCATCTAGTAACTAACATATGAGATTTAGGCCCCTTTCACACGATCGGACCGTTCAGGTCGGCCTGTCAGTTTTGACGGCGGACCTGAACGGGCGCTCCATGTTAGCCTATGAAGCGACGGATGTCAGCAGAGACATGTTCGAGGACATCCGACCCCGTCCGATCCGCTAAAAGCAGACGGATGGCTCTACGTCCAGGTCTGTCGCTGGCGGATCGAATCGGGTGAGATCTGATGAAAACGGACATGCTGTCCGTTTTCATCTGATCCCTCCATAGGCGGCAGCGGTGCCTGACAAGCCCCTCCCCGCTCAGTGAGCAGAGAGGGACCTGTCATCCGCCGGCTCAGCGGAGATCAACGGACAGATCTCCTGCTGAGCCGGCGGACCGAGGCGGGCTCCGTAGAAACGGAGTCCGCCTCGTGTGAAAGGGGCCTTACAGCTCAGCTATATGGCATTTTACTATCTGCTAACTTTGTAACATTCTACTTTTTTGAATATTTTTTAACAAAAGTTTTTATAAAGTGTTATTAAACCCAGTAATATGAAAATAGCCCCCCCCCCCCCCAGTGCCTTCAGCTTATATATCTTCTTTTTAAATTAAATTACGGCCACTATATACCTTTTTTGCTGATCTGTATACCCAGGGCCGGCCCAAGACATTGTGCTGCCTGGGCCCAAGAATAAAATGCTGCCCCCTTCCCAAAAACAAATTACGCCCACCAAAAGGCCGCCACATTCATTATTTTATTACAAGATAACTAAAATTAAATTTATCAGAAAATAAGATTTAAAATACCATAAATCTATTCCCAATTCTGTAGATGCTATAAATTTTACGCAAACCAATCAATATACGCTTATTGCAATTTTTTTTTTTAACTAAAAATATGTAGCAGAATACATATTGGCCTAAACTAATGTAGACATTTTTTTTTGGGGGGGGGGGGGTGAAGAGATATTTATTATAGCAAAAAGTAAAAATTATTGTGTTTTTTCCAAAATGATCGCTCTTTTTTTGTTTTACAGCGCAAAAAAACGCATTGGTGATCAAATACCACCAAAAGAAAGTTCTATTTGTGGGAAAAAAAGGACATCAATTTTGTTTGGGTACAGCGTTGCACGACCGCGCAATTGTCAGTTAAAGTAAGGCAGTGCTGTATATCGCAAAAAATGGCCTAGTCATTAAGGGGGCAAATCTTTCGTGGCTGAAGTAGTTAATCAGGGCTTGGCAAGGCAAGTCCCTCTCAGGCTCTCATGTCTCATACAACTTGTGATGTGTGACAGTACACTGATTCAGACTCCTGCAGACAATGCTGCTATAGGGAAATCACTGGTGACAGAATGGACAGGGTCAGGGTCAATGTCGAGCCTCCAGAATATGGACACAGTGACAGGCAGGCTGCAACACCTCAGGCAGTGTCAGGTGCTGTGCAGGTGGACTGTGGACAGCTACTCAGCTCACACTCAGGCACAGGCAGCTCTCTTAAGACGTGCTCCCTTCCCTCAGGCTCTGAGCCACGCTGAAGAAGATGGAATATGGAAAAGGTGGGTGGAGGCGGAGCTAATTGACTAGGCACAGAGGCTGAGCGCACTGAATGCTGGGACGGGCTGCATCCTTTGACGTCACTGGTTGCTAGACGCTGGGCAGCAGGCGATTCTAGCAACCACTGCAGCGCACAGCTGACCAGGATCGGCCCTGCTCCTGCTGACCGATTCAACCTCCTCGTGATAGGTAGGGTACGGCCGGGTGGCTACTAAGGTACGGGCATAGGCGTGCGCAGCTTATTGCATTAGGGTGTGCACCCCAAAGCTCAAACACACATGCTTGTGCATATATATATATATATATATACATATATATACACACTCTATATTGTCAAAAGTATTGGGTCACCTGCCTTTACACACACATGAACTTTAATGACATCCCAGTCCTAGTCTGTAGGGTTCAATATTGAGTTGGCCCACCCTTTGCAGCTGTAACAGCTTCAACTCTTCTAGGAAGGCTCTCCACAAGGTTTAGGAGTGTGTCTATGGGAATGTTTGACCATTCTTCCAGAAGCGCATTTGTGAGGTCAGGAACTGATGTTGGACGAGAAGGCCTGGCTCACAGTCTCCCCAACGGGTTGAGGTATGGACTCTGTGCAGGCCAGACAAGTTCCATCACCCCAAACTCGCTCGTCCATGTCTTTATGGACCTTGCTTTGTGCACTGGTCCAAATCATTTGGTGGAAGGGGGATTATGGTTTGGGGCTGTTTTTCAGGGGTTGGTCTTGGCCCCTTAGTTCCAGTGAAGAGAACTCTTAAGGTGTCAGCATACCAAGACATTTTGGACAATTTTCTGCTCCCAACTTTTGTGGGAACAGTTTGGGGATGGCCCCTTCCTGTTCCGAAATGAGTGATCACCAGCGCACAAACAAGGTCAATAAAGACATGGACTTAGCAAGGGTGGTGAAAAATGTACTGCAAGTGCAAAAATTCACATTATAATAGTAACTAAAACATAAAATTAAGTGTAACAATCTAAAAAATAAAAATTCCAAAGTGCTATAATGGTGTCAACCTCCCAACTAAAAAGTTGTTGTACTTGAGGTTAATCTGATTGGAAGCAATGATTGGCACTGACAGGTGGCACTGATTGGAAACACTGATTAGCACTGACTGGCACTGACAGCTGGCACTGATAGGCACTGACAGATGGCACTAATTGGCACTGACTAGCACTGACAGGTGGCACTGATTGACACTGACAGGTGGCACTGATTGGCACTGACAGGTGGCACTGATTGGCACTGGCAGGTGGCACTGACAGAGGAGAGGGAGTTTCACACTGAACCGATATTGACGCTTAGTGAAACTGTGTGTGAAACTGACATGTAATGTAACTGCATGCAGAGAGAGACCAGCTGTCAAAAATTCAGTGGTGATGTCGGGGGTGGGTGGGACCCGGGGTGGGCAGGACCCGGGGTGGGCGGGACCCAGCAGCTATCAAACACAAGCCAATGCTTAAGAAAGGGGGCAGGGCCACATACATGTAGCAGCTGTCAGGGCTGGGCTCAGCCCTTCCTTCTCTGGGCTGGCCGTTCAGCTCTCGGCTAATTGCCAGCTCGCATCTCTCTCCACAGTTACTCAGCTATTGATGATCCTGCTCTTCAGTCCTGCCTACTTAAGCCGTCCAGTCCAGAGGAGCTTTGCCTTTACTGAGCTTTGCCGGTTACTGAACTTTGGCTATGTTTTGACTACGTTTGTTCTTTTTACTTTTATTATTAAACAAGTTTGATTTAACTGTACTTCTGTCTCGGTCTGATTTCATGATTTCTGACAGTGGCCCACCCAGGCCCCATCCCATTGGCTGGTGTTTGATAGCTGCTGGGCCCCGCCCACCCCCGACATCAACGCTCAATTTGACAGCTTGTCTCTCTCTGCATTCAGTTACATTACATGTCATTTTCACACGCTCAACGGCTCTGGCAAGCATCAATATCGGCTCAGTGAGAAACAGTCTCACAGGCAGCACGGATTGCACACTCATTGGATGCAGCCTTTCACAGCAGTCCCACAGGCAGATCTCTGGAGACAACCGGCACAGGTGACCATACGGGTACACCTCATCAATGCTGGCTGCCGACCCTCTTAAAATGCCGCCTGGGACCATGGGCCCACTGGTTCCCATGGTAGGGCCGGCCCTGTGTATACCATGGTCACATGATAAACGGCAGTTTCTCCAGTGCTGAGCTTTCAGGTAGGAGATTTCCACTACAGCCTGTATACACGCCCACATGTGTGATGTTTAAGTGACCCGAACAGTTCAACTGAAACAGGAAATGTTCTCTCCAGCAATAGAGACTAAACTGAGCATGTGCAGGATGGCTACCCTCACTGTATTATATGGCTTTACCAAGATAGACAGTGCAGGAGGGGAGGATCTATGCATACAGCATAAAACAGGCTTTTTACACAATGCAGAGGATTAACCCCTTAAGTTCCACAGTGAGTATAACAAGCATGCTATTCTGCATATACAGACAGATTTTACTGTTGTGGGTTTAGTAACACTTTAAAGACTTGATGTACTGGTTATATGGCAAGCCCTGATATGAAGCAGTCCTGGGTTACAGAATCCTCTTAATATAAGACCCAGTTCACATTTTGCGTGATTTGTTTGTTAAGCATTTCACACCCTTTTACCACGTTTCACTCATAGGGCACCCCATTCAGCTGGTGCCCTGCTAATACTGATTCTGCCCAGGATTCCAAGTCACCAAGTGTGAAGTAACATATTGCTGAATTTGTATGGAAACACTCGGATTTTTAAAGGGGAATTTAAAAGGTGCCCACTGCTTAAATAAATCACTTGAGTTCTTATTTTCTGAAGGCTCCAGTAGTAGGACATTCCAACCCGAGCTCCCAGTTCTGATCTGCTAACATTGCAAAGCTTGTGTCTCACTCCTCCTACTGCATTCTATGGAATGTAGAATAAATGAATAAACAGAAAAAAACAAAGGCAAGGGTTAGATTACCTATTAAACATGGCCATGGCCGACTGAAAACCTCACTGGCCTGTAGTGTAATTTGAGGTGGACTTTTTATTTAATGTTGACATATAGTCCGGCTTTCTTTTGTTAAGTAATTTGCAGTTTACAGATTAATGTAAGGGCTATTAGTATGATTCCGGGATACTTTTACTGCCTTTACACACCCTGATAGCATCTTTAAACTATGCTTGGGATTAGCTGACATTTCCAGCAACTGTTGTTATGCTGTTATTAAAGCTCTTTTAGACATACTTCTCCTGTGGGTCACAGAAGTGCATTTAGTTCAGATGTCACTTTTTTTGGGGGGGGGGGGAGCTGAAACTCCTCTTTAATTAGATATTAACGTACAACTGTTTTAACAGTTTTGCTAGGGTTGGTAAATAAAGAGTTATGTAAGGATTGCAACTTGCAGGTTAACACATAACAAGTGAAGCAACAATTGGCAATCATCAGCACTAGTAATGGCTGCAGTAACTGCGACAAAACACTCTAAACAACAATTCCAAATAGTATGGTCTTAGCAAACACAGTGGCACACAGTGTGAAGGTGCAGATGGCAGCGGTGCATCTCTTTGGAGCTGTTTTTGAGGGAGCTTTTGGCTACGGTTAAGCCCATAAACTCTGATCTATTTCACCTGTCTCTGCTTGGACCCCTGCTCTAAACGATCAAACATCTGCTTGCATCCCAAACATCTTAACAGGCCACTTCTCATTAACCTCAAGCTCCTGAATTCCATCCATGAGAATCCCGCTCCCCCAAGCTTCATCACCATGTATTCTATGATAAGCATCTAGTGGTTTTTGTTTATTCTTTGTACCGTGACCTGACTTCCACACTCGCCCAGGAATTGCCCTTAGGGGCCTAGAATGTCCTACTGGTTTGGGTTGTCCCCGTGTTGAGATATCTACACACAATATTCTCTGAAGCATACTCCTAAAGAAGCGGTCTAACTGCGAAACATGTAGAGGTTGAACGGACCTAGCACAACTTCTGGATCCCTCCTTCTATGTACTCAGTTCTTTTTCAGAGATTTTAGGACATGTGTATTATATTCTTTCTCTATAGGACCTTTTTAATCATGCTTGTGTCTTAATAAATTTATATTTTTATACATATGTGTATGTGAGTCTTTGCTGTACCATGAAAGTCCATAGTTGCCTCAGATTTTCTGCCATTTGTCTCTTACAGTGGCACACAGGTGCGAAAAGGCTAGTAGTTGTGTACTCAGCAATGTTGGCAGCACATTGGCAGCATAAGGGTTAGTATAACTTATATTAGGGGGTGACTGATAGGTAAAGTGGCAGTGCAAGCGACACTTAGAGTAGTGGTGCAAGTCCTATGACAGAGCACTGGATACTGGAGGATAGCAGAGCAGACAACAATGTCCCTAATCTATTCTTCATTGAACAGAAACCTTTCCCTAGGGCTAATTCACTGTCCCTGACAAGTGTGTTTTTTTTTTCTTCCGTATTGTAGCCATTTACAAATAAGCACCAAATACAGCGTGGCACTGCTATTTATTAGCATTAACCACACTAAAGATGGCCGCTGAGGTCACTTGTTGAAGTGTCTAATTGGACCACTTCTGTTCTGGTGACACCTACAGAGTCTGCAGAAGAACAATGTTCATCTCATCTTCTACTCCCTCTATACAGCAGCCAGCAACACAGTGCCTTCCTGATGACGTGTATAACACAAAATGCATAGAGGCTGCGTGTCTGCTTTTCACCAATATCATATCTGGTCTTGCTGGTTCCCAATCCCTGGGCTGTGGAACACACGCCGCGGCTGACAGGAAGAAGTGCAGATTCACTCTGTGCTGTACATGTTGGTGCTAGCATACAGTATCTCACAAAAGTGAGTACACCCCTCACATTTTTGTAAATATTTTATTACCGTATATACTCGAGTATAAGTAGAATTTTTCAGCACATTTTTTTGTGCTGAAAGTGCCCCCTTCGACTTATACTCGAGTCAAGCACTTTTCTGCAGCAAAAAAATTCATTTTCCGAACTGATTTTGGGGCCCCGTATCTCAGGGCCACTTAGTGCTAGGAACCCCAAATTTGATGTGCAAACCTAGTGGAACTGGTACCACAACATATCCAAAGCTAAAGTTCCTAGCACTAAGTGGCCCCGAGATACGGGGCCCCAAAATCGGTTCGGAAAATGTCATTCTCTGCTGCAGAAGTGCTTGACATTTTCTGAACCGACTTTGGGGTCCCATATCTCAGGGCCACTTGGGGCTAGGAACCCCAAATTTGGTGTGCAAACCCAGTGGAACTGGTACCATAATATATCTAAAACTGGGGTTCCTAGTACCAAGTGGCCCTGTAATACGGGGCCACAAACCCGGTTCAGAAAATGTCATTCTCTGCTGCAGAAAAGTGCTTGACATTTTCTGAACTGAATTTTGGGGCCCTGTATCTCGGGGCCACTTGGTGCTAGAAACCCCAGCTTTGGAAATTTTATGGTGCTAGTTCCACTGGGTTTGTACACCAAATTTGGGGTTCTTAGCACTAAGTGGCCCCGAGATATGGGGCCTTAAATTCAGTCAACTGTGTCCATCTGCAGCAATGTCATTTCGGGACCTTTTGGGTTCAGAGACCCCAAATTTTGGCTGCAGCTAGGGGGCATCTAGGAACCCTTAACTACCGAGTTTGAAGTTCAGGGGACCTATGGCTGCAAATGGGCACAGTGAGGCATGCAAATGGGCACAGTGATGCTGCAAATGGGCATTGTTGACCCTCTTTTCCACTTACAGTAGCTGTGCATTTCTCACCCTCGTCTTATACTCGGGTCAATAAGTTTTTCCCATTTATTTGTGGTAAATTAGGTGCCTCGACTTATACTCGGAACGACTTATACTCGAGTATATACGGTATATCTTTTCATGTGACAACACTGAAGAAATGACACTTTGCTACAATGTAAAGTAGTGAGTGTACAGCTTGTATAACAGTGTAAATTTGCTGTCCCCTCCAAATAACTCAACACACAACCATTAATGTCTAAACTGCTGGCAACAAAAGTGAGTACACCCCTAAGTGAAAAAGTCCAAATTGGGCCCAAAGTGTCAATATTTTGTGTGGCCACCGTTATTTTCCAGCACTGCCTTAACCATCTCGGCAAGGGGTTCACCAGAGTTTCACAGGTTGCCACTGGGGTCCTCTTGGAGTGTCTCTTACCCAGATAGCATGGATAACTTGCCACAAATTTATAGCAGTATTGAATTGTAAATCTGTTAACTTGCTGCACATTTTCACTGGCAAGTTGTATACTTGCAGAACACTTGAAGCACAAGTTCTAGTTGACACTTTTCCAATTTGTAGCAAATGTGCATGGCAAGTCTCTAGCAAGAGTAAAGTTGCAATGGTGAGTCTACAGCAAGACCTCTGCAAGTCTATAGCATGAAAATTTAGCCACAGTGATCCCTGTGGTGGGATGACTATAGCACAACATAACTGAAGCAGAACTTGCAGCAGACTTGCAGAATGTTTGCAAAGAAAGTTGATCTGGAGTCATGCAATGCAGACTTTGTGCAACTGTGCAACAAACTTGTGAAGCCTGGCAAGTCTAGCAATAGCTTAGCAAGTCATTTTCAAACTTGCAGCACACTTGCTTGCTATCTGGGTATCTTCCACACTTGAATGAAGTGTAAATAGACTACAGCTCTGTTTGCTAAAGAGGGAATGCAACAATGCTTGAGTGGCACCTTAAACAGATACCTAGTCACTGGAGCATTTCCTATCATGCCAATCCTTTCTCAACACATAGAGATATCTCCACCCTCCAACAGGTCTTTTCTATGGGTTTCTGAAGATTGATGTATGTGCTCTTTATTTATGTAGCAAGGTCCCAAGCTTCCTTCGGTCTAACGAGAACCTCCAGGACCTAGCTGACATCCTTCTGTATATGGTGGGCTGTAAGACATGGTGGGTGCAAGGTAATTAAAGTTATTTGGCGTCTGGCACTTCTTGAATGCAAAAGAGAGTTTATTTCTCTTAACTAGGGATGAGCTCGATGTTCAGGTTGAACATAAGTTTGACTCGAACATCGGGTGTTCGCCCATTCGCTGAACAGCTAACATTATGGGGCATTCACAGAAAATTTGAGCACCGCGAAACGCCCCATAATGCACTGCCAGATCGCAGTGCATTGCTGTATGATGATTGGCCAAAGCATGCACCTGACCTGCATGCTTTGGCCAATCACAGGGCGTTCTGCTCAGAGAGCCATAATTGGTCAAAGGCAAGGTGCCTTTGGACAATCATGGCTCAAGGGGACTAAGTCCACGCCCCACACTCTATAAGGCTGCTTACACAGATGCCGTGTGTAGTGTTGCTGGCGTGGACAGAGAGATTGAGAGACAGAGAGCTTGATTTAGCTTAAGCAATATTTTATTATATCTTTTCATGTGACAACACTGAAGAAATTACACTTTGCTACAATGTAAAATAGTGAGTGTACAGATGGTATAACAGTGTAAATTTGCTGTCCCCTCAAAATACTCAACACACAGCCATTAACGTCTAAACCGCTGGCAACAAAAGTGAGTACACCCCTAAGTGAAAATGTCCAAATTGGGCCCAAAGTGTCAATATTTTATGTGGCCACCATTATTTTCCAGCACTGCCTTAACCCTCTTGGGCATGGAGTTCACCAGAGCTTCACAGGTTGCCACTGGAGTCCTCTTCCACTCCTCCATGACGATATTACAGAGCTGGTGGATGTGGACTTTGCGCTCCTCCACCTTTTGTTTGAGGATGCCCCACAGATACTCAATAGGGTTTAGGTCTGGAGACATACTTGGCCAGTCCATCACCTTTACCCTCAGCTTTTTTAGCAAGGCAGTGGTCATCTTGGAGGTGTGTTTGGGGTCATTATCATGTTGGAGAACTGCCCTGCGGCCCAATCTCCGAAGAGAGGGGGATCATGCTCTGCTTCAGTATGTCACAGTACATGTTGGCATTCATGGTTCCCTCAATGAACTGTAGCTCCCCAGTGCCAGCAGCACTCATGTAGCCCCAGACCATGACACTCCCACTACCATGCTTGACTGTAGGTAAGACACACTTGTCTTTGTACTCCTCACCTGGTTGCCGCCACAAATGCTTGATACCATATGAACCAAATACAATTATCCTGGTCTCATCAGACCACGTGACATGGTTTTAGTAATCCATGTCCTTAGTCTGCTTGTCTTCAGCAAACTGTTTGCGGGCTTTCTTGTGTATCATCTTTAGAAGAGGCTTCCTTCTGGGACGACAGCCATGCAGATCAATTCGATGCAGTGTGCGGTGTATGGTATGAGCACTGACAGGCTGACCCCCCACCCCTTCAAACTCTGCAGAAATGCTGGCAGCACTCATATGTCTATTTCCCAAAGACAACCTCTGGATATGATGCTGAGCATGTGCACTCAACTTTTTTGGTCGACCATGGCGAGGCCTGTTCTGAGTTAAACCGCTGTATGGTCTTGGCTACCTTGCTGCAGCTCAGTTTCAGGATCTTGGCAATCTACTTATAGTCTAGGCCATCTTTATGTAGAGCAACAATTCTTTTTCTGATCCTCAGAGAGTTCTTTGCCATGAGCTGCCATGTTGAACTTCCAGTGGCCAGTATGAGAGAGTGAGAGTGATAACACCAAATTTAACACACCTGCTCCCTATTCACACCTGAGACCTTGTAACACTAAGGAGTCGTATGACACCGTGGAGGGAAAATGCCTAATTGGGCCCAATTCGGACATTTTTACTTAGGGGTGTACTCACGTTTGTTGCCAGAAGTTTAGCCATTAATGGCTGTGTGTTGAGTTATTTTTAGGGGACAGCTAATTTACACTGTTATACAAGCTGTACACTCACTACTTTACATTGTAGCAAAGTGTCATTTCTTCAGTGTTGTCACATGAAAAGATATAATAAAATATTTACAAAAATGTGAGGGGTGTACTCACTTTTGTGAGATACTGTATATATACTCGATATTCAGTCAGTCCAGGCAGTGTATTAATATATATATTTACATATATAAATACTCTGCATCCAGTGTAGCCTATATCTACAGTGCATTCTGTGGTGTACTGTTTCTAATACACAGGCGGTGTACACAGTATCTAATACTGTGTGTATAATTTTGTGACAGACTCACCCAGGACAGAGGCTTTTGGAGGGACTGAATGCTAGCCTCTTGCCTGCCGACTATGGGCCCTGGAATTTGAGGGAGCTACAAGCATTTAGGAAGATATTCTGTTACGTAATACAAAATGAAATTATTAAGGATGCCATGATGGTCTCTGCCAGCTGGGACTCAGAGGACAGATGTATGTGAAAGGAATGCTGATTAATGAGACCTGGAATGCCAGAGTCTTTCACCCAATAGTTTATTGTGCTCATTAACACACCTTTGTCTCCTATGAAACTATTGGGGAATGTGTTTATACTTACGTGTATAGTGCCCCCCCCCCCCCCCCCGGGTCTACTGGAAGCAAAAAGGTACCTCCAGGGACAGGGGGCGAGCTTACATTCACCCTAGAGCTGAGTCCATGGCTATAATGGGAAGTAAGAACAGAATTTAGGCACCAGTCACTTTAGGTATTTATCAATGCTTTAATGAGAACTTGAAAGAAGTAGTAGGAGAGAGGGTTAGGGGAGGTTTCAGATACCCTTTTTGCAAATCACTTACAGACTCCTTGAATCCTAAAGGCAAAACCACTTTCTTTTGTAGGATCTTAATTACCTGGATAGGTCTCTCACACAAACCTAGCAGCCAGTAGAATGTCTGGACAAGCCTCTCTCACAGACTAAGCAGCCAGTAGAATTCCTGGATAAGTTTCTCTCACAGACTTCGCAGCCAGTAGAACTCTTGGATAAGTCTCTCTCACAGACTTAGCAGTCAGAAGCTAGTTACCTTGTAGAACGGCTTGACAGTACCAGAACCTTTAAACCAACCTGGCGATACGGTAAGGGTAGTTTAGGTATAGGTGCATCCTCCAAACGAGTCACCAGGCTCTCCTGGGAGACCAGCCTTCATCCTGGCTCTCTCCAGCAAGGGTCCTCCCCTGGATCTCCTCAGCTTGGCTCGGCTTCTTCCACACAGGCAAGACAGCCTAAGGACCACCTCAAAATTAGTAGGCCACAGACAGGCTTCTGGGCCTACTTGCAGAACTTGCAGCAGCACATCCTCGGGTCAGGAGGGCCCCGAGGTAACGAATGAACAAGAGCACATGACATCTGTCCAATAAATACTCCTTCCCAGAATGCACGGCGTCCAGGCACCCACTACTGGGCTGTTTCTGGAAAAAGAATATTCATTACAGCTCAACCTAGTTGTAATTCTCATACTGTCCTGTGGTTCCAGTGACACCTACTGGCAACAGTGAAAAATTCACAACTCGGCCAAGTTTATAACAGAACCAAATATACAATCAAATCTGAGCTGTTTACAGCTCAGCCAAAAAATAAATTTACACTATAGCCCCATTTTTTGCAACTGGGGGCTACACGTGTATTGTAAGTTGTTAGTGAGGAGACAGCAAATCTACCCTGAAAGGTCATATCTTGGAGTCACCAAGTCTGGGTAAATGATTAAATAACTAGCTCATGTTAATTAGGTTTCTGGTTACAGTTTGTATTGTCAGCCTGCTGTATATATTTGTGTGTCATCTCAAAAAAAAAACTCCATGTTCAGCAACCAAACGAGTATTGCCTTCTTTGTTGTCAGTGGTTGGAATATCTGATATCTATATTCAGACTGGGAGGAAGCGGTATATGACGAAAGGACTCAAGCGGAGTGTGGGATGTGTGGGAAGAGCAGGGCTGAACTTCACTGAGCTCTGCCCAGCACCAACAGCGGTATCTGTAGAGTTACAAGGAACTTCCCCAGCTGAAGCACTGACCACTAGACAGAGGGTCCAAGACCTCTGCTCCACATCTGTGGCAGTTCCGGAGGCTCAGGGTGAGAAGGTGGCGGTCACTTCCCAGAAGCAGATCAGGATAAAGGGGGAGAAGGGAGAGGAGGTGTTCGTCGTCCCTCCCCAACAGTCGGCCTGGGTGGAGGAAGCGGTCTTTCCTCCACAGCAAAGATCTGTGCACCTGGGAAACAGTACCACAGACATGTCATCCCAGCAGCCAGATGAGGGAATGGAAGAGTAAGCAGCCGGATCACCTCCCCAATGGCAGCTACACAGTTTGGGACTGGAGGAAGCCAGCCTCCTGCCCCAACGGTTTGCCGGAGCGGAGGATGTGGAGTCCCCAGCAGAAGTGCTGGCAACAGGGCAGAGTGCTACCAACCTCTGCCCAGCACCGGCAACAACTGTGGAGTTCCAGGGAGTCGGGGCAGTTGGCCCCTCTCTCCAGTGACAAGCTGATGTAGTAAAGCTTCTACTCCCAGCTGAATCACTGGCAACAGGGCGGAGCGCTGCTGGCCTCTGCCTAGAACCTACAGTGTCTCTACAGTGTCAGGAAGCTGGGGCGATCGGCCCCTCTGCCCAGCAGCAGTCCAAGCCCGGAATGTTAGAAACCACCCAGCTGAAGCGCTGGCAGCTGGACAGAGAGTCAATGACCTCTGCCCCACAAATACTGATGTCAACTATTCCTTGCAGCCAAGAATGGAGATCATGCAGACTGACTGTGTGAGTTCACTCTGCCCGGCTAACGCATGTCCAGACCAGGTGGAGGTCTGTGACCTTGTTAGTTGACTTTTGATTGGGGAGAAATGTGACAGACTCACCTGGGACAGAGGCTTTTGGAGGGGACTGAATGCTAGCCTCTTGCCTACTGACTATGGGCCCTGGCATTTGAAGGAGCTACAAGCATTTAGGAAGATATTCTGTTATGTAATGCAAAAGGACATTTTTAAGGAGGCCATGATGGTCTCTGCCAGCTTGGGAATCAGGGGACAGACGTATGTGAATGGAATGCTGATTAATGAGATTTGGAAAGCCCGGGTCTTTCACCCAATAGTTTATTTTGCTCATTAACACACCTTTGTCTCCTATGAAACTACTGGGGGATGTGTTTATACTTATGTGTATTGTAAGTTGTAAGTGAGAAGATGGCAAGTCTACCCTGAAAGGTCATATCTCGGAGTCACCAAGTCTGGGTAAATGATTAGATAACTAGCTCATGTTAATTAGGTTTCTGGTTACAGTTTGTATTGTCAGCCTGCTTTATATATTTGTGTGTCATCTCAAATAAGACTCCATGTTCAGCAACCAAATGAGTATTGCCTTGTTTGTTGTTGTCAGCGGTTGGAATATCTGATATCTATATTCACACTGGGAGGAAGCAGTATGACGAAAGCACTCAAGCGGAGTGTGGGATGTTTTGTTACAAGTTTCTACTACACTTCTGGTGCTGTACACAGTACACAATACAGTGCAGCCATAGTACAGTTTTCACTACTTTTCTGGTGGTGTACACAGTATCTAATACAGTGTGTACAGTTTCTACTACACTTCTGGTGGTGTACACAGTACACAATACAGTGCAGCCGTAGTACAGTTTCTAATACAGTGCAGGCGGTGTACACAGTATCTAATACAGTGTAGTGTGGTGTTGCAAAACAAAAAATACATCATGTCCAGAAGGCCACAAAGGAGAGGCAGATGCTCACATGCCACTAAAAGAGGGCAAGCAGCCTCTGTGTCTACAGTCAACAGTGGTGGTCGTGGACAAGGTGCATCCTCTGCAGGTGGCCGTGGGGCACTCTTGTTCTTTTTTCTGCTGCTGGCCGTATTATTGAGCCAGAACATGCAGAAGAGTTGGTGGAGTGGATAACAAAGCCGTCCTCATCCTCTTAATCCTCTGTCACTCCAACGCAGCTGCCAAAGCAGCCTAATTCCACTGGCTCCTTGTCCACAGTCACTCCTTCTGTAGCCCCACCATCATGCATGGAGGAGTCCCCAGAATTATTTGACCACAGTGACGGGTACAAGTTGCTGGAGGATGCGATTTGTCCTCTGAAGCAGCGGTGCTCCGTAAGCTTAAGCTCCGTAAGTGTTCAAGGGCCTACGCAAGCAGTCAGGCTAAAAGATGTCATGCAGTGCTTGAGTTGGTCTCCCTAGGGGACAGGAGCCACTGTGGGGCAGAGATTCTGTCAGCTCTGCAGGGGCAGGCTCAGAGGTGGTTGACGCCATGCCAGCTTCAGCCAGGAATGGTTGTAAATTTTTTTTCACAAATAGAGCTTTCTTTTGGTGGTATTTGATCATATTTGCGGTTTTTACTCTTTGCGCTATAAACAAAAAAAGAGCGACCATTTAGAAAAAAAATAACACAATATTTTGTACTTTTTGCTATAATAAATAACCCCAATTTTTTTTTAAAAAAAGCTAATTTTTCCTCAGTTTAGGCCGATACTGTAAGTATTCTTCTACATATTTTTGGTAATAAAAATAGCAAAAAGCGTATATTGATTGGTTTGCGCAAAAGTGATAGTGTCTATAAAATAGGGGAAAGATTTATGGCATTTTTATTATTTTTTTTTTTTACTAGTAATGGCAGTGATCAGCGATTTTTCTCGGGACTGCGACATAATAGTGGACAGATCGGACACTTTTGACACATTTTTGGGACCATTGACAATTATACAGCGATCAGTGCTATAAAAATTCACTGATTACTGAGTAAATATCACTGGCAGGGAAGGGGTTAACACTAGGGGGCTATCAAGGGGTTAACTGTGTTCCCTCGTGTGTTTTCTAACTATAGGGGGATGGGACTTACTAGAGGAGATGACAGATTGTTGTTCCTAGCTAGTAGGAACAGAGATCTGTCTCTCCTCTCCTCACAGAACAGGAATTTGTGTGTTTACACACACACCTCCCTGCACACACACTTCCCTGTGCTGGCTCTCGTGCCCGCGACCGCCGGCCACGCGCATCGGCACCCCCCATAGTGTGGTGTGCGCATCTGCTATCCCTGCTTAAAGGACCAACGTACAGCTATGACGGTTCGTGGGAACGTGCCAATCTGAAGCAGTATAATTTATTGTTTCACTTTAAGCATTATTAAAATCACCGCTCCCGAAAAAACGGTCGTTTTTAAAACTTTTTTTTGCATTGATAAATGCAGGACCCAGGTCCCCACACAATTTTTATGGCAATAACATGAATATAAGCCATTAAAATTAGCACTTTTGATTTTTCACATTCATGTCCCATAGAATTTAACAGTGTTCGTGTGTTCAAACAAAGTACCTAGTACCACCAGGTACCCGGCCACCTAGTGGTAGAAGAGAAAAGTGCAATAAGATCAAACTTAGGGAAAAATCAACTGATCTCTAACAATTAGCCAAAATGACTAACGTCTCGGAGTTTGAAGAAAAAATATTTGTAAGCTCTCAAGCCTGAGAGTGAGTGTCCTAGCAAAAACTGGAATAGGTGGGAAAACAGGTAAGGAAAGAAATTATGGTGAACCACATATGACAATAAAGTATCAAAAATATGTATGTACAATTTTAAAGGCCAGCATAGGCAGCAGCCTTACTTCCTTACTATCTATCGTATTATAATTATATATATTATATATATATATATATATATATATATATACACACACACACACACACACAGTGATAATATAGAGAATGGGTTAGTGTTGACGGCAGGTTAGATCCCTGTCTCTGCTTAGCCAAGGAAGATGCACCGACACAACAACACCTGAAAGAAAAAATCAGCAGCAAAGCATAGGCATCCTATCCTATTGTAACAAGGTGCAGTATATGCATACGTGATTAAGACAGCATAACACCCTATAAAATATTTCCATTATTTAGATTAGTGAAAGCATGCTCCTGTCACGATCAGGCGTGAAGCTTGAAGACCAGTTGCTATAGCAGTTGCAGAACTACCACCGACTAGCAAGATAGGTACACAGGCAGTCACCCTGGCAGATGACACAGGCTCACCTGAGGTTCGGAGTCTAAGTACTAACTGGTGCTTCACCCTGTACCTCAACAGGTGGAGGAGGGGAAGAATTCTTCCAGAAAAGGGATTTTCATGAAATGGTTTAAGTAGTGATTTGTGAAAAACAGGGTGAATTTTCATACTATCATGAAGTTTTAAGCGAAAGGCAACCGGATTGATTTGAGCAGAAATCTTGAATGGTCCTACAAACTTCTGGCCCAGCTTTGCAGACGGAACATGGACCTTTAAAGTTTTGGTTGATAACCAAACTTTGTCACCCACATGAAGGGTAGGAAGTGATCTGCGATGTCTATCTGCAGCCTTCTTGTAACAATCCTGAGCCTCCCTCAAAGTTTCGATCAATTTCTCCTGAATCTCCTGCAAAATAGTTCATCTGTTGGTAACAGAAATAATTGTAATTGAGATAGGATGATCAGAAATAAAAAACTGGATGATACCCGTTGTTTAAATAAAAAGGACTTTGAGAACTGAAGCTATGTTTAGAATTGTTATATGCAAATTCTGCTGTAGAAAGATAATACACCCACTCATCCTGAAAATAACTGACAAACCATTGAAGGTACTGCTCCAAGGTTTGATTGGTCCTCTCGGTCAACAACGACCAAGATAGTGGTCATTTCTTTTGAGGGAGGTAAATCTACCACAAAGTTCATAGAAATTGAGCCCCATGGTCTTGATGGAACAGGGAGTGGTTGGAGCAACCTCAAAGGAGAAGCTTGGGGAGTCTTACTGTGTGCACAGGTCAGGCATGAGGCCATATAGTGTTTGGAATCTGTCTTATAGCTGGGCCACCAAAAGGAATATGACAAGAGCTCTTCTGTTTTGGAAATCCCAAAATGCCCAGCATGTTTTGAGTCATGAACCAACCTGAGGGCTTCAATCCGAGCACATTCAGGTACATAGATACTATGTGCATGAGTCCAAAAGGCGTTCTTGTACACAAGGTAATATCTGTAGGCGGAGCATTGAGAAGAGGGCCATTTTTATACCCCTCCTTTAGGAGACTAAAGAATGTCTTGAAACCCGTGGCCCCTATGAAGGCAGGATAGTACATTCAGGGTTGCCTTCCTGGCATTAATCAGTCAACATCCTTGCTAATAGGGATGAGCTGAACACCCCCCGGTTCAGTTCGCGGCAGAACATGCGAACAGACAAAAAATTTGTGCGAACACACGAACACCGTTAAAGTCTATGGGACTCGAACGTGAAAAATCAAAAGTGCTAATTTTAAAGGCTAATATGCAAGTTATTGTCCTAAAAAGTGTTTGGGGACCTGGGTCCTGCCCCAGAGGACATGTATCAATGCAAAAAAAAGTTATAAAAACTGCAGTTTTTTCGGAAGCAGTGATTTTAAGAATGCTTAAAGTGAAACAATAAAAGTGTAATATTCCTTTAAATATGGTCCCAGAGGGGTGTCTATAGTATGCCTGTAAAGTGGCGCATTTTTCACGTGTTTAGAACAGTCCCTGTACAAAATTACATTTCTAAAGGAAAAAAGGCCATTTAAAACTGCTTGTGGCTGTGATGTAATGTTGCCGCCCCCATCCCCCCCCTCCTGGCCCATTACTGGGCCCTTTGGGTCTGGTATGGATATTAAGAGGATCCCCTCACCTAAAAAAAAAAAAAAAAAAAGGCGTGGGGCCCCCAGGCCCTATATACTCTGAACAGTAGTATACAGGCGGCCCCCGGGTTACTACAAACAAGATAGGGACTGTAGGTTTGTTGTTAAGTTGAATCTGTTTGTAATTTGGAACAGGTACATTTTTTTAAGTGTAGCTCCAGCCCACTTATCTATTTTGAAGCTTTTTGGATAATATAGGGAAGGAAGGGTTATCACCCCTGTATCATTTGTCTTACTGTCTGTGCCCCTGTTCAGAAGATTTCACCTCACTTTCTGTCCCAATGACAATTGAATTTTGAAAGTTTTGGGTTATTAGGGAAACAAAGATTGGTGATAAAGCATCAGTGGAGACACCTTGTTCCCATATTAACTCTTACAGGAGAGAATTTCCCTTCCTAGGAGCAGATTTCCTCTCACTTCCTGTTGTCTCCCTCCATTTATAAGTAGGAGTCGTTTGTAAGTCGGATGTTTGAAAATAGGGGACCTGCCTGTATATACTATACGGCCTGCCCTATACACTCTGCGGAAAATTGGGCCTTAGGTGTTGGTGGTACTAGAACACTGTAAGCCCTCACAGTTACTTTTGGTGGATGCAGGAATGGGCCCTGCTGTGAAATATTAGATCAAAAATTGTAATTACAATACAGTGCAGCCGTAATGCAGTTGCTACTACTTCTCTGGTGGTGTACACAATACAGTGCAGCCATAGTGCAGTTGCTACTACTTTTCTGGTGGTGTACACAGTACACAATACAGTGTAGTGCGGTGTCGCAAAACAAAATATACATCATGTCTAGAAGGCCACCAAGGAGATGCAGACGCTCACAGGCCACTAAAAGAGGGCAAGCAGGCTCCGTGTCTACAGTCAACAGTGCTGGTCATGGACATGGTGCATCCTCTGCCAGTGGCCGTGGGGCACTTTTTTTCTGCTGCTGGTCATGTTATTGAGCCAGAACATGCAGAATAGTTGGTGGAGTGGATAACAAAGCCGTCCTCATCCTCCTTATCCTCTGTCACCCAGGCTCAGAGTAGTTTTCCTTCCTATGCAGCTGCCAAAGCGGCCTATTGCACCGCCTACTTGTCCACAGTCACTCCTTCCGTAGCCCCACCATCATGCACGGAGGAGTCCCCTGAACTATTCGACCACAGTGTCGGGTACATGCTGCTGGAGGATGCGCAGCGATTCAAAGGCTCCGATGTTGGAGTAACGTGAGCCTAGAGAGGGGGGGTGCCCAAGAAGGACAAGAAACTGGCAGTCATGTTCCCCCAGCTGCAGCATAGTGTCAAGTTTGCTCCAGTGACGAGGAGGGAGAGGATGATGAGGTCACTGACTCTACTTGGGTGCCTGATAGAATAGAGGAGGAAGAGGAGGTGGTACAACTCCAATGAGGCAGGATGTCCTCTAGGGGGCAGCTTAAGGGCAGCCACCCTACTGCATCACACCGCCTACTCCCCGCTGATTTTGAAAAGTTCCTTGGTGTGGGCCTTTTTGGACATGTGTGCAGCAGATCTCACTGTTGCTGTTTGCAACCTATGTCTGAAGCGGATCAAGCGTGGCCACAACAGCAGCCGCTTGGGCACCACATGCTTGACCAGAGATATGACAACCTCCCATGCAGTCTTTTTCCCGTATACTATATTTGAGATTTAATATCTCTCAGATATGATTTGGGTTAAATGAGAGTTCTTTGACCATGAGTGAAAGCTTTAATGCAATAACAACATTTATTGGTGAGCAGTTGAAAGTCTATCTAATCTATCTATAGTCTACACCAGGGATATGCTGTTGCAAAACTACAAGTTAGTTATTAGAAAAAGTACACGAGAAACGGCCTGCAGTCAGATATAGCTAAACTGTATGCAGTGGATATATATATATATAATATATACCGTATATACTCGAGTATAAGTCGAATTTTTCAGCCCTTTTTTTTGGGCTGAAAGTGTCCCTTCGACTTATACTCGAGTCCCTGCCGTCTGTCTGCATGATCAGCGTGTCATGCAGGCAGACGGCGGCCGGCGTGTAATACTACTGTTCGCCGGCTATTGCAGCTTTCAAAAGCCGCGCCTCCTGCTCATCTGTGATAGGCTGAACAGCTGTCAGTGTACAGCCTATCACGGACATTCTCTCATCCTCGTCCGTGGTATGAGAATGAGAGAATGTCCGTGATAGGCAGTCAGCGGTCAGCCTATCACAGACGAGGAGGAGGTGCGGCTTTTGAACTGTGGAATGGCCGCCGAACACTATCATCACACGCGGGCCGCCGTTTGAGGATGGAGATCGCCACAGGGAGGATGGAGATCGCCACAGGGAGGCTGCACAGGACACAGGTAGGCTGCACATGCACACAGGACACATGCACACAGGACATGTACAGGACACACATGTACAGGACACATGCACACAGGACATGTACAGGACACAGGACATGTACAGGACACACATGTACAGGACACACACACATGTACAGGACATATGCACAGGGTACAGGTAGGCTGCACAGGACAGAGGGAGGCATGCAGCTGCAGATGGGAATTGTTGACCCTCTGCCATTTCTCACCCTCGACTTATACTCGGGTCAATAAATTTTTCCCAGTTTTTTGTGGTAAATTAGGGGCCTCGACTTATACTCGGGACGACTTATACTCGAGTATATACGGTATATATATATATATATATATATATATATATATATATATATATATACACATACATACATACATACATACATACGAGACTGTCTGTGTGTGTGTATATATATGTATATGTATATATATATATATATATATAAAATACACTGCAGCTAACGGAATAACCTGCATGCCAGAAGTATATTAAAAAAAGTACACTAGGAACGACCTGGAGTCAGATATAGCTAGACTGTATGCAGTGGATATATTATATAAATATATATATACACAGTGGGGACGGAAAGTATTCAGACCCCCTTACATTTTTCACTCTTTGTTATATTGCAGCCATTTGCTAAAATAATTTAAGTTCATTTTTTTCCTCATTAATGTACACACAGCACCCCATATTGACAGAAAAACACTTAATTGTTGACATTTTTGCAGATTTATTAAAAAAGAAAAACTGAAATGTCACATGGTCCTAAGTAATCAGACCCTTTGCTGTGACACTCATATATTTAACTCAGGTGCTGTCCATTTCTTCTGATCACCCTTGAGATGGTTCTACACCTTCATTTGAGTCCAGCTGTGTTTGATTATACTGATTGGACTTGATTAGGAAAGCCACACACCCGTTTATATAAGACCTTACAGCTCACAGTGCATGTCAGCGCAAATGAGAATCATGAGGTCAAAAGGAACTGCCTGAAGAGCTCAGAGACAGAATTGTGACAAGGCACAGATCTGGCCAAGGTTACAAAAAATTTTCTGCTGCACTTAAGGTTCCTAAGAGCACCGTGGCCTCCATAATCCTTAAATTGAAGATGTTTGGGACGACCAGAACCCTTCCTAGAGCTGGCCGTCTGGCCAAACTGAGCTATCGGGGGAGAAGAGCCTTGGTGAGAGAGGTAAAGAAGAACCCAAATATCACTGTGGCTGAGCTCCAGAGATGCATTCGGGAGATGGAAGAAAGTTGTAGAAAGTCAACCATCACTACAGCCCTCCACCAGTCGGGGCTTTATGGCAGAGTGGAGCTCCAAGAGGGATCCATGCTGGATTTAAAAAGCCTCCACAAACAGACCCATCCCGCCACTGCGGCTCCGAGATGGTACAGGGCCTCACATAGAAGAACGAGGATTTGCCTGTAATGCTTCTCTTTGAGGGCTGGACCCTAGGAACCAGGACTCTTTTTTGGTCTTGCTACATTACCTAAAGTTGTCCTGAGGGGTGCTATACATGGCCCAAAGGAGTGGAACCCCTATAAAATGGGCCCCAGTCTTTGAAGGTTTAACCACGCTGCCCGCTGTGATGAGTGAAGTTTGGATCTGTCTGTTTACAGCAGTATCCTGCAGCGAGGAAAAGGTAAGAGAAAAGCATAGGAACTGCAAAGTCTACCTATGACTTTTCTTTAAGATATATTGTAATGCCTTATGTACTCTTCTAGAGGGAGTTTTTTTTTAAAAAGTGTAAATGCCTGTTTAAAAGTGCTTAAAACAGCACGTCTCAGCAAGTGAAGGGGGGTGTTTCTTTCCCCCTAACGGGAAAACGAGTGGTCAACATGAAGTTTAACAACTTCATATCCAGGACAAGGGAACCACTCGCATACAAAACATATGCGCCGGTAACCCTGAGGGATCAGTTTTCACTGATCTATGCATTCCCCCGATTCAGTTCTTACCTCAACTTCCTTGCAGGTTCAAACTGGAAAGAAAGCCGGTAATTCTGGTAGCTCCAGCAGGGCCCAGAGGGTCATGGTATGCAGGAGTCATAGAGATGGCAGGGGAGGGTCCTTGGCCTCTCCCAGGAGGGGTTACAAGGGCCAGACCTGCTCTCACGGGGGACGATATTCCATCCTACTTTACGAACGCCTAATTTAACGGCTTGGCTAGTGAAACCCACATTCTGAAACGTGGATTTTCTAGGTCAGTTATCTCGACTTTATTCAGAGCAAGGAAGCCAGCTTCCAGAGCTATATTATAGAGTTTGGAAAACTTATGTGTCCTGGTGTAAAACCAAGAGTTGGCACCCTCAGAGATATATTATAGGCAGAATTCTTGCCTTTCTAATATTGGACGTAGGGATGAAGTTGGCTTTAAGTATTATTAAGGGTCAGGTCCTAGCCTTATCGGTTTTATATCAAAGACCGCTTGCTACGCATGCTCTAGTACGGGGTTTTTTTCTTGCGGGGAATCCCCCAGTTTAATCACCCTTAAAGCCCTTGGGACTTGAATTTAGTTTGTCAGTGTTACAAACAGCCATTTTGAACCTTTACAGCATATTTCGCTGGTCCTCCTAAATAGGAAGCTGATATTTTTTATTGCTATCCTCAGGTAGAAGGGTATCAGATTTGGCTGCTCTTTCTTGTAAGGAGCCATATTTGAATATTTACAAGGACAGAGTGGTGTTACGCCCTCATCCAGGCTTTTTGCCAAAAGTGATTTCAGATCTTCATTGGAATGAAGACATTGTCCTGCCATCATTTTTCCCAAGACCGTGTTTCAGGGAAGATAAGTCACTACATCGTCTTGATATAGTAAGAGCAGTAAAAATGTATTTAAAGAAGACTGCTTGGATTCGTAAGATTGATGTCTTATTTATTCTGCCAGAGGGTCCTAAAAAAGGACAGGCAGCGTCAAAATTCACTATTGGTAAGTGGATTTGGCAAGTTATAATTTTAACTTATGATTTAAGAGGTAAGATTCCCCTATTCAGGTTAAGACGCACTCTACTAAAGCGGTTAGTGTTTCTTGGGCAGTGCGTGACCAGGCCTCCTTTACTCAGATCTGCAAGGCCGCAACTTGGTCTTCGGTCCATACATTCACAAATTTTTATCAAGTGGATGTAAGAAAGAATGAGGATGTCGCCCTTGGTGCTGTATGCTGCAGGCAGCAGTATAAATTCTCAGGTCTGCGGGTGCCTTATGGGCTGTGTCTCCCTCCCCTCGAGTGGTATTGCTTTGGAACATCCCAATAAGTAATTACTTGAGGCTCTGTGTCCTATGATGTACGATAAAGAAAATAGGATTTTTTATAACAGCTTACCTGTAAAATCCTTTTCTTGGAGTACATCATAGGACACAGAGGTCCCTCCCTTCTGTCTTATGGAGTATAACTATATTGCTTGGCTACAAAAACTCAGGACTCCTGGAAGGAGGAGGGGTTATATAGGGGAGTCAACTTCCTTTATTGATTGTCAACACCTGAAGGTAGGCTATAACCCAATAAGTAATTACTTGCGGCTCTGTGTCCTATGATGTACTCCAAGAAAAAGATTTGACAGGTAAGCTGTTATAAAAAAATCCTATTTTTTGGCCTTCATTCTAAGTGGTATGTGTGGAGCAAACCAGGCACTGCTCATCACCTGTCCAATACAGTCCTAACAGTGAAACATGGTGGTGGCAGTATCATGCCTTGGGGGGTGTTTTTCAGCTGCAGGGACAGGACGACTGGTTGCAATCGAGGGAAAGATGAATGCGGCCAAGTACAGGGATATCCTGGACGAAAACCTTCTCCAGAGTGCTCAGGACATCAGACTGGGCCAAAGGTTTACCTTCCAACAAGACAATGACCCAAAGCACACAACTAAAATAATGAAGGAGTGGCTTCACAACAACTCCGTGAGTGTTCTTAAATGGCCCAGCCAGAGCCCTGACTTAAACCCAATTGAGCATCTCTGGAGAAACCTAAAAATGGCTGTCCACCAACGTTTACCATCCAACCTGACAGAACTGGGGAGGATCTGCAAGGAGGAATGGCAGAGGATCCCCAAATCCAGGTGTGAAAAACTTGTTGCATCTTTCCCAAAAACACTCAGGGCTGTATTAGATCAAAAGGGTGCTTCTACTAAATACTGATCAAAGGGTCTGAATACTTAGGACCATGTGATATTTCAGCTTTTCTTTTTTAATAAATCTGCAAAAATGTCAATAATTCTGTGTTTTTCTGTCAATATGGGGTGTTGTGTGTACATTAATGAGGAAAAAAACTCACATTTCTCCAATTTAATATAAAGTTGGTTCTTCCTTAGCCGTTCAAAGACAGTGCAAACATGTTTGCGATGTTCCTTCAGGTTATTAGAAAAGATGAGAATATCTTTCAGTTAAGCAATCGCAAACTGGTCCAATAGGTCTCAAAAAGCATCATTGATGAAGTTATCATTGATGATTAATTTGGTCACAAAGTATTAAAGGGGAGGGAAAAAAGAAATGCACTAATTACACATTGAATACATCAATACTTGGAGTAAGTTTGTTACAGGGGAGCTTGGCTTACTGATGGAAACCCAATGAGGGTCACGGGCGGCAATATATGAGGCACCCAAATTTTGGGTAATCCCCCTACGGTGGACACGGGAGGCACTGGAAAGGTGCGATAACTGAAAAAAATGTAAACTTTATCATTGTTAATACAAGGATGATGATACCCTTCCCTATCTTTATTTATCTATTTAGATAGAGGAGAGTGCCTCAATCATTGATGAAGTGTTGGAAAGTGGCAGGGGTGTTGCAGAGGCCAAAAGGCCAGCGACTCAAAATGGCCATATCTGGTTCTAAAGGCGGTTTTCCATTTGTCTCCTTGACGCATGCGGATGAGATCATATGCCCCCGGAAGACTATTTTTGTGAAAACTTTGACAGAGTGGAGTCTTTCCAACATTTCAGAGATTAAAAGGAAGTGGATAGCGGTTTTTATTAGTGATTTTTTTCAAGTCCCGGTAGTCAATGCATGGACGCAAGGTGGAATCTTTCTTTGCAACAAAGAACAGGGCTGCCCCTGCAGGAGACGTTGAGGGTCTAATGAAGCCCTTCTCTAAATTCTCATCAATCCATTCCCTGAGAACCTTTCATTCAGGTTCTGAAAGATTGAAAAGGTGACCAAAAAGTATTTCAGCCCCTGGGAGCAGTTCAATGGGACAATCATATGGGCGATGAAGAAGTAACTGATTGTCATTCTTCTTATCACAGACAACCCGGAACTCATGATATTGTGGAGGCAGGTTGTCACATGACTGCATAGTAACAACATCAACCTGTGATTCCTTGACCCGCATAGAACTTGTTTGACAAGGTTCACTACAGAATTCCTCACAATGGGGGGATGTAACATATATAATCAGTGCTTCCCAGTTGATAGAGGGATTATGGGTGGAAAACCAAGGAGTGCCCAGGATGACAGGAAGTTTGGGTGACGTAATAAGCTGAAAACTGATGGTCTCATAATGGTTAGACTCAAATTGCAGTAACAAAGGGACTGTTTCATAGGTAACAGTTCCTAAAGTTAAGGGTGAACCATCGATCGTTTCCATATCGATAGGAGCAGACATATTTCTTGTTTGGATATTATTGCTGGGGGCAAATTCTATGTCCATAAAGTTCCCCCCAGCCCCAGAGTCCAGCATAGCAGAGCAAGGAATTTCAATACCATCAGAGATTAGTTTAATAGGAATGATAAAATGAGATAGTAGAGAATTGACTTTATTCTCTTCATGAATCAATGGGGAGATCTACTGGGTAATAGAGTTTATTTGTTCAGGCATGATCACATCAGTCACCGCAATTGTTCTTCTAACCTTGTTAGGACAGTTAACTGCATAATTCCCAGAGTCCCCACAATATAAACACAGGTTTTCCGAATGTCTTCTCTCTTTCTCCTGAGTAGAAATGGATCTCTTAATTGCATCAACCTGCATAGGTTCAGCTGTGTCAGAATCTGGAGAAACTCTTGGATCCTTCTGAACAAATTAACTAGCAGAGAAACACATGCCTCCATTACTTCCAAACATTCCTTTTGGTAAGTTTTTGATCAATTCGGATACAGTTGGATGAAGGCCTTTAAGATCATTAGGAGTCTCCACTCTGGCAAGCTCATCTTTTACCTGTTCAGAAAGCCCTTGGCGGTACTGGCCTTTTTGCGCTGCTGGGTTCCAAGTGGTATCTGTGATCCAACGTCTGAATTCAGCTGTGTACTCAGCAACAGAACGTTTAACCTGCCGTAAACTAGGGTTGTCCCGATACCACTTTTTTAGGACCGAGTACAAGTACCGATACTTTTTTTCAAGTACTCGCCGATACCGATTACCGATACTTTTTTTTAATGTCACGTGACAGTTTTTTGCTATTTTTTTTTTGGGGGGGGGGGGGGGTGAACGTTGTATGTGTGTGTGTTTTTTTTGTTTTATTTTTTACAATAATATTTTTTTATTCTTTATTGTTTTTTTTTGTTTTTTAATCCGCCCTTTTGGGGGGCTTTGGTGAGATATCAGGGGTCTTAACAGACCTCTGATATCTCCCCCTTGAGACAGAGAAAGAGATAGAGGATAGAGATTCCCCAGTCCCTTTCTCTGCAGCGTCAGCTGCACTGAGAATGAATGGAGAGAAGACAGCAGCTTCTCTCCATTCATAAACTGACACATCGTAATCACAGGAGATTACAATGTTTCAGTTATGTGAATGGACAGAGTCAGCTGACTCTCTCCATACACAAAGGAAGGAGGAGGGGGACGGAGGAACTGAAGGGGAGAACGGAGGGGACAGATAAGTAGAGAGGAATGCAGGGGACAGATAAGGAGAGAGGAACGGAAGGGGGAGTACGGAGGGGGACAGATAAGGAGAGAGGAATGCAGGGGACAGCGGAGAGGCACAGAGGAATGGAGGGGGCATGGAGGAGGATGCAGTGACAGTCAGCTGTGACCGATCACCACTGTATGTCACTAAAGCTGGTGAAAGCCGCTGGGGGAGAATCTTGTAACTCCCCCACGCGCCGATCACAGCTGTCTTCTAGGTATCGGGGGAAGCATCGGGAGCATTTGCCCGAGTACAAGTACTTGGGCAAATGCTCGGTATCGGTGCCGATACTGATACTAGTATCGGTATCGGGACAACCCTACCGTAAACTATGCAACTTTGCTTCAGCAGTAGCACAGCGGTTGGGATCATCAAAAACCTGATTCATCAAAGCCTCAAAAGTCTTGAAATTATTCAGCGTGGCACTGTCTTGTTCTATATAAGGGGAGGCCTAGGCTAGAGCTTCCCCAGTCAGGGGGTTGATACCAAACATTACCTTCTGTTTTTCAAAAGTTAATGCAGCGGGTCACATTTGGAAATATATGCGACACTGGTTAAAAAAACCTCTGTAATGGCGGTGATTTCCTTTAAACTTGGGTGGGTGAGGCATATGTGCGTTAGCAACATAGGTCCAGCATTTGTTCTTGCAGAGCACGGATCTCTTTGTGTTGTCATTTCACCACACTTTCCAGTCCGGCAAATTTTTCTTGGTAGGTGACACCAAACTCCTGCAGCTCCGCAATTTTCTGCCTGAAAGGAGCCACAGCATTTGCTATAGCGGCCTCCATGTTTTTTGGCCAGGTTATTCTGTCACGATCAGGCGTTAAGCTTGAAGACCAGTTGCTATAGCATACCCACCCTGAATTATCCACATCCCTTTCCAGGAGAGGGATGGATGATTCAGGGCGGGGCTAGGGATACATTGTGGAGAGGGATGGATGATTCTGGGTGGGGATGAGGATATAGGAGTTCAGTTGCGACTAGTGCTCTATCTGTAAGGGGGGCGGGAGATGGACCTGACCCCCCCATTGCTCCAGCATGCCACCACCCGGCAGTCACCACCCCCCTACCCCGGCTCTCCTACCCTGTGTTGGAGATAAAGTGCAGCCTCCATGCCCAGGGATGCCAGATGAGGTCCGCAGCAGGTGGGGATCGATGTCGGTGTGGATCGATGAGGTGTCCAAGGTGTCACAAGGGCGTTCGGCGTGTGCTCCTCTCTTCCCACAGGAGGAGCTGACAGCACTCTGCATGGAGGGGCCTGAGGCTCGGACTTGGCGGCTGGTGGGTCATTCTCTCTTTCCTGTGCTATGCGTCTCCTCCCTCCTCAGCCAATGGGATCGCTTCTCCTTTTGGGCAATCGGGAAATGGGTCTCACATCCCACTTCCTGATTGTCTGGGAGGAGAATCAGTGTTACAATAGCGAATATTCATTCGCTATTGTCCCACACCTGGGTGGGCTTTGGACGCAGTGCTCTGCACCCCGAGCCCACCCTATTTTGAAGCCTATTAGATTTGAAGAAGAAAGGTTTTCCGGCGCTCAGATCTTGTGATGTCAGGAATGGAATTGTATAATGATGGTTCTGATAGAACATTAATGTTAGAACAAAAAAAGGGGGGGAGAGGGAGGAGGCAGCCGTTCTCAGAGGGTGTCCATAGCCTCTGTGAGCATAGCACTGAAAAGGGAAGGGGGGTGTGGAGGCGCCAACTCTGCTGACACTGTTATATGGTGAAGGTGTAATACATACACTTACTGGTAAGTCAGTTCAGATGGGGTGGTGATGTCCATCAGGGGTTGTGTTGTCCTGGGATGTGCTGGTGTGCAGGCTTCACTGGTGGTCCTTCACCTCAGGGGATGTTGGTTCCTGGTTGAGAGAGGCTTAACAGCGGCGTCCAGTGTGTGGAAGCTCCACTCTAACCACCCTGGAACCCTCTCAACCAGGAACCAACATCCCCTGAGTTGAAGGATCGCCAGTGAAGCCTGCACACCAGCACATCCCAGGACAACACAACCCCTGATGGACATCGCCACCCAATCTGAACTGACTTACCAGTAAGTGTATGTATTACACCTTCACCATATAACAGTGTCAGCAGAGTTGGCGCCTCCACACCCCCCTTCCCTTTTCAGTGAAGCCTATTAGAGCCTCTGGCTCTAATCACGTGCTTCAAAATCCCCCATTGGAATCCATGTGTCCGGCACCCTGCATGTAGATTAGGGGGCCGGGCGCATGGATAGGGGGGTCAGGCCCCTAAAGAATGGGCCGCCACTGAGAGTTACATTGTGAAAATGGATGAGGATAATTTTGGGTTACATTGTAAAGAGCCTCTCCACAATGCAACTCTCATCCCCACCCAAAATCATCCTCATCCATTTTCACTGGTCCACTATAATCTACAGACAGCAGAACGCCACTGCACGCTGGTGACTTACCCTCCATGCTGCTCTCTGTCTCGCATCTATAATGCATGCAGTTGAGAGGGCTGTGTCCACTCCCACCACTGACGAGACTGACCATACCCCCTCCCCTAGTCCCATCCCGCCCAATTACAATACTAGTAACCCAGCAACAGGCTCTTCCCTTAACAGTGAAGTAAGCAGAGCGAGTGCAGGATCACCTTTGAGGAGGGAAGTATATGGAGAGGAGGAGACAGGTGGCGGCTTCTTGTGTATGTGTTATTATCTATTACGGGCGCCGCGCGCCCAGCGGCTGCCTGCTGTGCTAAGTCTAACAGTTTTATTCATTAAGCTGCTGTACGGCAGGCCCCTTGGGATGCTCGGGCCCCTTACAAGTGTGTTGCCTGTACCCCCCTGATGGTGGCGCTGACTCCATGTATCTGCCGGCAGCATCCAGTTCCGCAACAGTCCGGGCAGTACAGCTCTCTGGAATGTTCTCCACTAACAATTTAAATGTGAGTATGAAGTGGCAGTCAGTATAGCGTCCCTGACATCACACAACACATATTTCTAATACAAGGTATTAGGGATACCATTTTAACAATGTTTACCAGTAGTACCTGGGGTCGGGTAGAATTACGGACTCTCCCTTTGCATTCACCGTGGTGACAAAGTGCTTGAGGTCCTTTTTGTAGAGTTGACACTATTTGCATTAATCTGACAAACATACGTAGGAACAGATAACAGTGGAGCCCTTAATCCCCGACTATCTGTTGTATTCAACTGTAACAACTTACTCATGAGGTTCTTAAGACGGTGCTGTTTCAGCAGTTCCGCCAACGATAGAAATACTTCTTCCCTTAAGGTTGTGAAGTGAACAATATGATGTAATGGTTTTCGAGGCCCAATGCATGACAGCTAGTTTACATAACAATCACTTTATTTGTCTCATACATTCGCTATTCCTTCTTCACTTACTGGCTTCAGGTGCCGCCGGAGAGGAACACAAGATCATTCACCCTCTTAGCACGTGATGAGCGAACATACTGGGCCAGGTGGGTAATGACCGTAGGGCCACAATCCTCCGTAACAGTGTCACCCAAGGTGATAGTCGAGGTAGATACTTGAATCTCCTTAGGAGGGAGACGGGTTGCTGGCACTACCTGTTCAGGGCTAATAGTCACTATAGGTGTCATGGAGGAAACAATGGCAGCGGGAACTGACACCTCCACTGCAAGCTCACTGGACACATCTGGTTCTTCTGGGGAGGAATCTGCCCAGGCATGGATAGGACTGCCAGAGTCAGCAGCCTCTGTACTGGATGTAGGTTCCTCCACAGTGGCATATCTGTGGGCTCAATCCTCCCTCATCACCCGCGACCCTAGTGGCAGTCTGGCAGCTATCAGTAGCAGTTCTCCACATCTACAGCAGCAGCTCCAAGGGCGCAAAAACAGGGCAAACCTGGAACCCTGCCGACAAATGATCCCATAGCCACGGAGCTTTGAGAGATATATATCATGGTTCCAGATGTGAAGAAACTGGCAATTTCCCACGGGTCATATTCAGCCGACATTGGTTGAGGGACCTCAAATCCCGGAGCTCCCAGATGCGCTGTTTCCTCTTAGGCCGCGGGGTCTCAGCATGTGGACCCAAGATGGCGACTCAAACAGTAATACGACCTCCTCTACAGAGCGGGAGCTCCTCCCTCTGCCAATGGATTGGTGCAAATGTTCTCTGGGAACTTTGGTGCCCACCTTCTTCATGCTGCGGTGTGCCAAAACTGTACTGGAGTCCATTTTGGAATCTTCATTAACCCTCACAGTGCTGGCGGGAAGTGTCAAAAGACCAGGCTGATCCTCTCCCCTTGTTGGTTCTTCCCCACATTAGTAGTACACACAACACAGTCTATTAGAAGTATAGATTTTACTTGCCACCTCCCATGGAGCCAGACGAAGTCCTGATGAAGCTGAGGCCGGTTGTTAAGGGCGACTGCTGTAGAGACGCATTAGCCCCACGTTGGGCGCCAAATGTAGCAAGGTCCCAGGCTTCTTCGGTCTAATGAGAACCTCCAGGGCCAGAGATAGCTGACATCGTTCTGTATATGGTGGGTTGTGAGGCATGGTGGGTGCAAGGTAATTAAAGTTATTGGGTGCCAGACACTTCTTGAATGCAAAAGAGAGTTTATTTCTCTTAAAAAACTTTTTGGGAGAGAAAGGGTTAGTGCCGGGACACCCTTAGGTAGTTGCGTTCAATTGGCAGACTCAGACTTGAACAGGAGGACAGCCATGCAGGGAAAAGCAAGATGCCACATCTGCATGTGCAGGAATGCGGTCTCCTATGGCAATAGTCTTTAAAAGTTTCTAACACAAAGCGTAACAGTTCTTTCACTTCCACTACAATTACTCCTTGTAGTTCTTCAGCCCACTGAGCTCCCGGTCTCTCACTAGACCTGCTGATTCACTGCCACTAAATCCCTTGAGCTTCTCCAATCTTCACAGTGGTGTCTTCCTCAAGCGTCACCCCCGCCTCTCTGTTGGGTCCCTAGCTTGGCACTCAAGACACCTCTCAAGCTTCACTCCACTAGCCTGCTTGGTCCCTGGCTTGACACACAAGGCTGCTCTGCAAGCATCACCTCTGCTGGCTGGGTCCATGGCTTGATACCCACTGAAGTTTCCCGATTCTTCACCATCCCTGGTTGGTGAGAATGCTGCTCTGGTACTTGCTTCAATTACTTACTGTGGTCCCTGGTAATAAGGCGATTGTTCCCTTAGCGGCGACAGCTTCCCCTCCACCTCCGACCACAACAGGTTCTCCGGCCGGCAGAACCGTCACTTCTGATTGGACTGCAATCCGCAATCCCAACTCTGCGCTGCTCTCTTGCTTCTGGATAGGCCCTCAGACAGCCTAGCAGCCAGATGTGTCGGGGATAGACCCAATCTCCGGCCTAGCAGCCCGGGCAATTCAACACACGTCCACCCAGACAGCCATCCAGGTGGGACAGAACACAGATCACCTGACTCCACCCAAATAAATAGGTTCTTCCAGCAGGCAAAGGATTCAAGAAAACCCCTGCCTATTGGCTGAGATACCCCATATACCCATAATTTGACCCTGCATTGCCGCTCTCGTATCTAGTACCACCAGGTACCCGACAACCTAGTGGTAGAAGAGAAAAGTGCAACAAGGCCAAACTTAGAGAGAAATCAATTGATCTCTAACAATTAGCCAAGATGACTATTCCTGGCAAGTAAATTTTTGAGGAGCAACTCTGACTAAACTACAGGGTGCTGCATCTAGATGTCATAAAAATATGAGATGGTTTTCTGAAATGATGAAGGATATAGCAACATGCATCTTGAGCCCATAGTAAAACTTATCCTGGCTGTGTCTAAATAGGTGTTTCATTCTCCATGGTTCCACTGTATTTAGCAACATAAGCCCTCCCTCTTTCTCGCTCCTGAGAAGGACATAGGATTATGAACTTTGGGATTTGTAACAGGATTTGTAGTGCGCATATAGCAGTGCACATGACCGCAACTAACTTACAATGTTCACTCCAAACAAACTGAAGTGAGGGGGGAAAAGGAGAGGTTCCAGAGCTCATGGCACATGTTACAAGGAGGCAGAAAAACACAAACACAGTGGGGTTGATTTATTTAAGCCTGGAGAGTGCAAACACTGGTGCAGCTCTTCATAGAAACCAATTAGCTTTCAGGTTTTGGGCCAAAGTTCATTTGAACAAGTTGAAGTTAGCTGATTGACTTCTATGCAGAGCTGCACCAGATTTTACACTCTCCAGTGTTAGTAAATCAACCCCACTAAGGGCTTGTTTAGACTAGCCTCACCCTCTGAAGTGCGATCTGCAAGGGTGTTTAACAGACAGTGAGGAGGCATTATATTACCTCCTCACTTCCTGTTTTAACACCTAAAAGCCCGCACTACTATGCCCTACATTGCATGTGGTTGTGGGGTGGGTGCGGCATGGTCCATGGTCCCATTCAGTTGAATGGGTCACAGTTGGCGGGCAGTGTTGCCCAACGAATGCGACTAGGGGATCATTTGTACACCCCTGTTTGCTGCCTTTGCAGCTTAAGGGGGAGCAATTGGGGGGCAGTAAATCTGCTTAAGTGCGAAACAAATCATCATTTATAAATTGCACTGTAGGAAATCTGTTCTCAAGCCAATCTCAGATACTTCTTTAACAGTTTAAACAGTAACCCTCTGGGTGATCTATGTACATAGCAAGGTTTTTAACAAACATTGTTGCAGATTCCTGCCTTTTGTTACTCTTATGTGGAAAGTAAATGTGAATGGGAGAGACTTTTTCATTATTGATCAGCTGCAGCACTTCCAAGGTCCTAATAAAGAAAGTGTCAGGCTCCTTTCACACCTCGCAAATTTGAATCGCAGGCAGAATCACTGCAATTCCAAATACTGTGGTGATTGCCGTTCAATGCACATTTGGGTTCCTTTATAATGCGTGTTTGGGTTCCATTATACCTTAATGGCACCCCAAACGTGATGCATTTCTGCCGCAATTGTTGTGCGACAGGATCATGGCAAACCGCTCCTTTAAAAATAGCGTGAAGCTTGTCACCCGAAAGGGAGCAGGAGCTCCTTGAATGCAGCCTCAGGGTCTGAATTGCTTTAGACTTGACTAGACCTTTGTGAATATTTCACCAAAACTGAAACCTTGTATACTATCTTAAAAGTGGTAATAAAAGCAAAACAAATATTTATTATATTGAAGCTTAGCAGTTCTTAGGTGTGTTGGCTGCATTTGTTTTATTTTTTAGGCTTTTTTTCCCTTTATTTTCACCTGGTGATCTAGCCAGTTTTAACAGAACAAGCTGTTCTGCAGATGTACCAGTTAGAGGATAGAGACAAACCATTGAACACTAACATGAATGATTACAAAGGTCAACTTTTATTCATTTATGTAAAACCTTCTCTCTGCAACTGGCTAAAAAGTGTGAACTGGAGTTTGGTTTCAATTTGTTAGTGTATCTAAATTTTCTAGTACATCTAAGGCCGCGTACACACGAGCGGACTTTTCGGCAACAAAAGTCAGACGGCCATTCCGGCGGACTTTCGTCAGACTTTTGACAGACTTCTGATGGACTTTTGAATGAACGGAGTTGCCTACACACGATTACACCAAAGTCCAACGGATTCGTACATGATTACGTACGACCGGACTAAAATAAGGAAGTTCATAGCCAGTAGCCAATAGCTGCCCTAGCGTGGGTTTTCGTCCGTCGGACTAGCATACAGACGAGAGGATTTTTTGACCAGACTCAAGTCCGTTGGAAAGATTTGAAGCATGTTTCAAATCTAAAGTCCGTCAGATTTTCGACTGGAAAAGTCAGCTGAAGGTCCGATGAAGCCCACGCACGATCGGATTGTCCGTCGAACCAGTCCGGTCGAAAAGTCCACTCGTGTGTACGCTGCATAACAATCTGCTCCCCTAAGACTGACCATGCCTCTGTCCAAAGATGTCCATGTTGCTCTTCCATCAAGAGTGTAGCAGGCACCCTAAGTCAAGAAGTGAGTTACTGGCCAGATCACCAGGTGAAAACAGAAGGAGTAAAACCTAAAAAATGAAACGAATGCAGCCGCCAAATCTAAGGATTGGTAGTTGCAATATGTAAAATTGTTAGTTTTGTGTTTATTACCATTTTTAGTAATATATAAAACAATAAGGACTGTTATGTACTGTATATAGTGTATTTACCACCCTGGTCTGCTCTGTACAAAAATAACAATGGGCAGGAAAAAAAGTGCAGTCAGTGAAAATTGTAGTGCTCCCTCACATCAGTGGTCAACAGAGGAGTGGCCCCTACAGTGGTGGCCAGTGAAGGGCTGTAGCACTCTGGTAGTCAGTTGGAAGAATGCCCCATTACAGTTACTTGAAAAGTTCATTGGTGGCAGTGGTAGCTTATCTGAGAAGTATAAATTGGTCATTTCTCAAGGAACCTCTGGCAATGTCTGCAGGTATCCTAGGGTATCACAGAACCCTGGTTGAGAAAGTCTGGTCTAGCATGTGTGTTTTGAGTAAATAAGTGAGATATTGGGGTTGATTTACTGAAGGAAAATCCACTCTGCACTACAAGTGCACTTGAAAGTGTACTTGTAAGTGCAGTCACTGTAGATCGCTGTAGATCTGAGGGGAAGCTCTGAAATTAGGGGAAGCTCTACTGATTTTATCATCCAATCATGTGCAAGCATAAATGCTGTTTTTTATTTTGCTTGTATGTCCCCCTCAGATCTTGCAGTGCAAAGTGGATTTGCCTTTTGTAAATAACCCCCATTGTCCCATTCTTCCAGTGGTGACTGAGTTGGGAGAAGTAGAGAAAGTGGCTGTGTGGTAGGCTGAGTATCTACATAGCACGGTGAAAGCCATAGGTTTAATGAGAGGCAGATTGAAAAAGATGGCCCAAAGTTGTATTACCCTCTTTTCCCACATGCAATATGTGCGATGGTCTTGGTCCTGGGGAAAACTAAGATTTTCTTTTATGAGGGGAATATTGGGATATATAAGTGAGAGTCAAGGTTTCATCTGGCGTCCTTCCACGCTATGATTGCGTCCCTGAGATGTGAGTACCTAGTGACAGTAACATCATTGGCCCAAATCCTGGGAAAGTTAAAAAAATAAACAGTTACTTGAAAAGTTTATTGGTGACAGTGGTAGCTTATCTGAATGGTATAAATTGCTCAAGGAACACCTGGCAACCTCTGGACCAACTCTAGGGTACCAAAGAACCCTGGTTGAGAAAGGCTGGTCTAGCATGTGTGTTCTGAGTAAATAATTGAGGTTTGTTGTCTCATTCTTCCAGTAGTGACTGAGTTGGGAGAAGAAGAGAAAGTGGCTGTGTGGTTGAGTTTTCTTTATAGCACGGTGAAAGCCATAGGTTGAATGAGAGGCATATTTAAAAAGATTGTAATCTCCCTCTTCTCTTACATGGAATAGGTGCGATAGTCTTGGTTCTCCTGGGGAAAATTAAGATTTCCTTTTATGGGAAGGGGTTATTGGGATATATAAGCGAGAGAGAGTCAAGTTTCAGTCTTGCTTCCTTCCACCCCATGTTTGTGTCCCTGAGATGTGAGTACTTCAGTTTAACAGTAACACCGTGTATAGCAAAGATACATCACATGATATCACTTTCCATGCAAGAAATGTAGCAATTTATGTATCACACATCCTGTATGAGTGTGTGCCATTTAAGATTAGTGGTAAATGCTCCATTGATCATGAACCTTCAATAAATAATTTTTCTCCCTTTATTTTCAGATTGTATGTGGAGGAATCCTCCTAGAAGACCTCAGACAGTTGTCCAGACATTCCTACTTCCTTTAGCATGTCTGTATAAAGGCTGTGAATAACCCTTTAATAATCATTGAAATGCTAGCTCAATTTGTTAGCACCCAGCTATCAGGGAGAGGAGAAAAGTTGTCTATGGTAGAGAAAATACATGAATTGCCCTTATGGGAAGCCTGTCAGGAAAAAAAAAATAAGGGCTGCCATTGCTGACCTATTTCTGGAAATGCTAGGCTGAAACAAGTTTGCAGATTAAAACAGTCAGAAAATAGTCCTTATCTGCATGTTTGGATTAAAGTTATTTTAATTAAAAATTGCCAACAGGTAAGATTTTATTGTGGAAGATACTATATATATATATATATATATATATATATATATATATATATATATATATATATATATATATATATATATATATATATATATATATATTTATATATCTCTTCTGCCATAAAAAGCTGCCTTATCTTCTAGCAGTATTTTACTGATTTTACACTTAAGCCCCATACACACAGGGTGAACATCAGGCAGTATGGGCCAGTTCAATAGCAACCGGCCGACATTCGGCCCGTGTGTATGGCAGCCAGTCCGACAGAAGCCAGCCAAACATCCAGCTTCTGTCAGAGGGCATCCAATGGCCAATGTGTTCTGGCATAGGAGCCATCCCCCTGTCAGAACACAATAGCTCAGCGGGGAGATGGCTGTACTAACATTGGATAGTTAATACAGCGGCTGTTCCTGAGCCATTCAGTTTTATTTCCTTCAGCCGGCTGTATTGAATGAAATAAAACTGGTTGTGTGTACTAGGCTTTAGCTGTGCATGCGCTGCTCAGTGTACAACCTCAGCATGTCTCTGGTGCCAGGATGAATTAACTCCTGTACACATGCACAGGAGGTACAACATCCCAACCCAGCTAATCAAGATTTTCAAAGATGCCAAACCTAGACGAAGACCAGTCGAAAATTTCAATGAGGAAGTTGGAAATATCGTATTGCTGGAGGGAAGCTTTGGGGGGACATTGTATTGCTGGAGGGAGGCTTTGGGAGATAAGTGTGCCATAATGTAGCTGTATGCAAAAAAAAAAAAAAAAGCCCACTCACCATCATGATGTAAACTTTAGTTCCCCTTTAAAGTACTGTAAAGGGAGGTTTAGCATGACAGCCAGGTAGCTAGCAGTTTTTGAAGGAATTTTTAAGAATGGCACCCTACATGTTTCTATGAAATGTTTAATCTTAAAGGTTCTAATACACTCTAAAGCAGTGGTCATCAACCCTGTCCTCAGGGCCCTATAACAGACCAGGTTTGCAAGATAACTGAAACACATCACAGGTGATATCATTTGCTGCTCAGTGATTGCAGTATTCTAGCCTGCATCTCCCCAAGGTAATACATAAAACCTGGCCTGTTAGTGGGCCCTGAGGACAGGGTTGATGACCACTGCTCTAAACGACTCCTATCACAAGTCGGTTAGTTGTCTGGCTGCCTGATTTAAAAATGATATGGATAATTATTCCCGGTCAGCTACTCAAAATGTATTGAAGACCGAGAATAGGCATTAAAGCCTGGAAACCAATGTTTTTCAGGAAGAAGGCAGCAGTAGCAGCATACTGTATGAATCTCTGATATGGCAGGTTTCCTTTGAATGCCAAAATCACCCTCTCAGACTAAGATGACTAAGCACTTTTCTATGGGGGGATGACAGATTACAATGTGGTACCTCTGTCCGGAAGCTTATTCACCCAGCGGGTTCATTTTGACTGTATAGTCATGGTAAAGACATCTGTTGACTTATAATACACACATACATGCTTAGGGTATACAAACATAGTACTTAGGGTTGCCACCTCATCCCTTTAAACCCGAACACATATTAATTACGCAGGTCCTGTGGCTGATTAAGATGGTAATTAAACTACTTGGTGCCTTATCTGCATTAAATTAGCCTTAGAACCTTTGTAATTCATATGTGTTCAGGTTTAAATGGATGAGGTGGCAACCCTAAGGCCCCTTTCACACGATCGGACCGTTCAGGTCCGCCTGTCAGTTTTGACGACGGACCTGAACGGGCGCTTCATGTTAGCCTATGGAGCGATGGATGTCAGCGGAGACATGTCCCCTGATATCCGACCCTGTCCAATCCGCAAAAAGCAGACAGATGGCCCTACGTCCGGATCTGTCGCTGACGGATCGGATCGGGTGAGATCTGATGAAAACGGACATGCTGTCCGTTTTCATCCGATCCCTCCATAGGCAGCAGCGGCACCTGACAAGCCCCTCCCCGCTCAGTGTGCAGAGAGGGACCTGTCATCCGCCGGCTCAGCGGAGATCAACGGACAGATCTCCCGCTGAGCCGGCGGACCGAGGCGGGCTCCGTGGAAGCGGAGTCCGCCTCGTGTGAATGAGGGCTAATAGTACTACTTGTGAATAGTGGGGAAAATGTATATCTTAAGGGGTGGGTTATAAAAAAATATAATATTCCTGAGAGTGTGCAGTGTTAAGTTCTGGGATTTAACTCTTTCCAGACAAATAAATTTGGTGAATGAGTGCTATGATCTACACACACACATGCACAGATATGGATAGATACTGTTGTTCGGTCAGGTTCAATCTCTGATGGGCATCTGAATATTTTTGCCATAGTAAACTTACAGCCCATTGTAACAAGTTGAGTCTAGTTGTCAATTTACTAGTTCAAGTTACAAAACACAACAGTGAAGTGGTGAAATGCGTGTGGATGTGGGATACATTCTCATACACTGCTTGTAGAACAGAAGCCTGTTAGTGTACACAAGATCCACACTTATCTGCAGTTCTGTAGAGACACTAAATAAACACTTTGTTTCTTGCACTGTCACTCTATGCAGGGTGTGTTGTGCTCGGATACTTGCTGTACCTTAGATTCAATGACAGGTGTACAGAGTGACTATATAAAGGAATGCGTTGCTAAGTTTCTGCTTTGTTTCAAAGCTTTTTCACTGTCATTCAGCAATAAATTTTCCCCATCTTCCTAGAGCATTTAGTGTTTGACAGAATGTCAGATTCTACTGGATATTCTACAAGTTCATTTTCTATCCAAACATGTTCCCTTTCAGAAAAGAATGGCAACAAACAGGAATGCTGTAGTTTGTTGACCCAAGTTTGTGTTTGTTTAAGGGGTTGTAAACCGTTTTTTTTTTTTTTTACTTAAAGTGGGGTTCCACCCAAAAAAACAAAAATACCTGAAAAATTTAAAAAACAAAAACAAAAAAAATTTGGATATTTTTTTTTTGCACTTACCTCTAAATGCCTGTTGCTAGGTGGTACCTCGTAGTCTGCCTGTTCCTTTGCCTGGGCTGGTGACATCACTTCCCCCTCGGCACAGGAAGGGCTCGGCTCTGCTCCCTCCCTCCTGTCAATCATCTGGGACCCATTACAGGTCCCAGGTGATTGAGCAGCCAATCACGGCGCGTGGCGCCACTCGCGCATGCGCAGTGGGTGCCAGGCTGTGAAGCCACAGCCCGGCGCCCACAGTTGCAATGCCGGCACCGACGAGCGGAGGGGGGGCGAGCGGGGCTTCGATCCCCCGCATCGCTGGACCCAGGGACAGGTAAGTGTCCAATTAAAAGTCAGCAGCTGCAGTATTTGTAGCTGCTGACTTTTAATTTTTTTTTTTTACTGGAGCCCCTGGGTGGAACTCCTCTTTAAATAACAAACATGTTATACTTACCTCCACTGTGCAGTTCACTTTGCACAGAGTGGCCCTGAACCTTCTCTTCTGGGGTCCCACAGCGGCGCTGGTAGCTCCTCCCCGCGTCGAGTGTCCACATTGGAGAAGCGCACTCCTTGGTGGACACCCGTGCGGAACGCGCTCCTGTGTCCCACATCTGTGTCCATTCACACAGAATGCAGGACTCGGCCCTGTCCCCCAGCGTTGCATCATTATATTTGACTGACAGCGGAGGGAGCCAAATGCTGCGCTGCTATCATTCTATCCAATCAGGTCACGAGACACCAGCTACAGATGGTGTGCTCATTCCCAGACAGAGGATGACAGCGTCCAGGTTAGTAAAATGGGGGGGCTGCAGCACTAAAAAGGTTTTTCACCTTAATGCATAGAATAGTGAAAAACCATGAGGGTCTACAACCCTTTTAATGTAGGGTCAGTAAAAGATACATTTTGATTGGATGCTGCAGGTCCAGGAATGACGCAAAGACTTTTGACACCCTAGGCGAAACCTAATTTTGACTCCACCCCCTTTGCCCTGCCCATGTATACTCCACCTTTTTAATGAAGCACCCATCAATGCAGCCTCACCAGCGCCCATCAAATGCAGCCTCACCAGCGCCCATCAAATGCAGCCTCACCAGCGCCCATCAAATGCAGCATCACCAGCGCCCATCAAATGTAGTCTACGAGCGCCCATCAAATGCAGCCTCACCTGCGCCCATCAAATGCAGCCTCACCAGCGCCCATCAAATGCAGCCTCACCAGCGCCCATCAAATTCAGCCTACCAGCGCCCATCAATGCAGCCTACCAGTTCCCATCAATAAATGTTTGCTTCGATTCATTCGGGAGTCGGGACACAGACACAGTCCTCCACCGCCGCTGTGCCTCTGACACTATGTGCAAACGGAGTGGCAGCTGCCTGCTGATGCTGACACTTGGTTGCTTGCTGCAGAGAGAAGAGAGTAAGAACACCAGTGGCCAGGGGCCCTAGGCAGCAGTGCGCCCTAGGCGGCTGCCTAGTTTGGTTAGTGGTAGCACCTGCCCTGTGCAGGTCCCTGTATTTTGCTCTTCTCCAGTATCTACAGTACTTTACATTTCTTTCGAGATGAGCAACTGAAGATCAAAAGACTTTGTTTAGATACTATCTTCTCTTTGCTGTAGTTATGACTTAAGAAAACAGGCCCTATTTATCAAAATAACTAAAATAAGAACTCTCTCTGTAAGGCAGGGTTCACACCATTGTGAATTGGATGTGGGTTCTCCGCAACCAATTTGCAATAGCAGGAGACCCTGGGACAGGTAAGTGTCCAATTAAAAGTCAGCAGCTGCAGTATTTGTAGCTGCTGACTTTTAATTTTTTTTTTTTGACTGGACCTCGGGTGGAACTCCTCTTTAACTTCAGTGGAGTTACCCCCTGAAATCCTGGAGGGCGTCTGGTCAAGTGCCTTCTGCTGACTTCAAGCAAGGTGGTGACCGGTACTCCTTATGGAGGCATCGGGGGTCTAAAAGACCCCAAATCCCTCCTCAAAGTATTCAAAACGCCAAAATCGGCATTTTTGAATACTTTGAATTTTTTTAACCACTGGGCACTTAAACTCCCTTAATAACCAGACCAATTTTCAGCTTTCGGTGCTCTCACATTTTGAATGACAATTACTCAGTCATGCAACACTGTACCTATATGAAATTTTTGTCCTTTTTTCACACAAATAGAGCTTTCTTTTGGTGGTATTTAATCACCGCTGGGTTCTTTATTTTTTGCGCTATAAAAGAAAAAAGACCGAAAATTCTGTAAAAAAAAATGCATTTTTCTTTGTTTCTGTTATAAAATTTTGCAAATTAGTAATTTTTTTTTTATATATTTTGGCCAAAATTGATACCGCTACATATCTTTGGTAAAAATAACCCAAATCGGTGGATATTATTTGGTCTTTGTGAAAGTTATAGAGTCCAAAAGCTATGGTGCCAATATCTGAAAATTGATCACACCTGAAGTACTGACGGCCTATCTAATTTGTTGAGACCCTAACATGCCAGAAAAGTACAAATACCCCCCAAATGACCCCTTTTTGGAAAGAAGACATTCCAAGGTATTTGGAAAGATGCATGGTGAGTTTTTAGACGCTGTCATTTTTTTTCCCAAAATTCTTTGCAATGTCAAGTTGTTTTTTTTCTTTTTTCTTTTTCACAAAATTGTCATATTAGCAGGTTATTTCTCACACACAGCATATGCATACAACAAATTACACCCCAGAACACATTCTGCTATTACTCCCGAGTACGGCGATACCACATGTGTGAGACTTTTACACAGCGTGGCCACATACAGAGGCCCAACATGCAAGGAGCACCTTCAGGTGTTCTGGAGCACCCAGGCCAATTCTGACATTTCTCTCCTACATGTAAAAATCATCATTTATTTGCTAGAAAATTACATAGAACCCCAAAATATTATATATGTTTTTTTAGCAAAGACCCTAGAGAATACAATGGCGGTCATTGCAACTTTTTATCTCGCACGGTATTTGCGCAGCAATTTTTCTAATGCGTTTTTTTTTTTTTTAAATTGGCCAAAATTTTTGCTCTCGCTCTACCGATCGCAGCGATACCTCACATGTGTGGTTTGAACACCGTTTTCATATGTGGGCAGGTTTTATGTATGCGTTCGCTTCTGCATGCGAGCACACGGAGACAGGGGCACTTTAAATTTTTTAAATTTTTTTTATTGTTCATTTTACTTTATTTATTTTAGTTTGACACTTTTTTCCAAAAAAAAAATTTTTTTGATCACTTTTATTCCTATTACAAGGAACGTAAACATCCCTTGTACAGGGGGTCTCCTACTTACAAACATCCAACTTACAAACGACTCCTACTTACAAACGGAGGGAGACAACAGGAAGTGAGAGAAAATCCACCCCTAGGAAGGGAAATTCACTCCTGTAAGAGTTAATATGGGGAAAAGGTGTCCCCACTGATGCTTTATCACCAATCCTTATTTCCCTAATAACCCCAAATTTTCTAAATCCAATTGTCATTGGGACAGAAAGTGAGGTGAAATCTTCTGAACAGGGGCACAGACAGCAAAACAAATGTCACAGGGGTGATAACCCTTCCCTAGGCTATCTAAAAAACTTAAAAATAGATTTTTTGGCTGGAGCTACACTTAAAAAATGTACCTGTTCCGACTTACAAACAGATTCAACTTAAGAACAAACCTAAAGTCCCTATCTTGTTTGTAACCCGGGGACCCCCTGTAATAGGAATATGGCATGACAGGTCCTCTTTACAATGAGATATGGGGTCAATAAGACCCCACATCTCACCTCTAGGCTGGGAAGCCTGAAATAAAAAAAAAAAAAAAAAACGATCTTGGCTTCGATCGAATCGGTGAGTTGGTAGAAGCACCAGAGGGCGGAGGGAGGGGGGGACGTCCCCTCTCGCCTCCCGTAAGAACAATCAAGCAGTGGAAAAGCCGCAATGATCATTCCTATGGTGTAGGGAATCGCTGGCTGAAAAAGATGATATCTGAATGATGCCTGTAGCTGCACCCATCATTCAGATATCCCTGCACAAAGTCAAGGACGTCATATGACGGCAGGCGGGAAGTGGTTAAAACGCTTTTTTTTTTAACACAAAGTTGTCCATTTATACAATATTTCTAACACATAGCATGTACATACCAAAAATGACACCCCAAAATAGATTCTCCTACTCCTGAGTACGGCGATACCACATGTGCGAGACTTCGACAGCCTGGCCACATACAGAGGCCGAGTATGGCTGAGTACAGCCGAGTATGGCTGAGTACGGAAGGGTATGGCTGAGTACGGCAGGGTATGGCTAAGTACGGCAGGGTATGGATGAGTATCGCCGAGTATGACTGGGTATGGCTGGGTATCACTGAGTATTGTGGGGTATGGCAGAGTATTGCGGGTATTGCAGAGTATTGCGGGGTATTGAAGAGTATGGCAGGGTATGGCAGGGTATCGCCGAGTGTGGCTGAGAATGGCTGGGTATGGCTGAGCATGGCAGGGTATGGCTGGGCATTGCGGGGTATTGCAGAGTATTGTAGTTTATTGCAGGGTATTGCAGAGTATTGCGGGGTATTGCAGGGTATTGCGGGGTATTGCAGGGTATTGCAGAGTATTGCAGAGTATTGCAGGGTATTGCGGGGTATTGCAGAGTATTGCGGGGTATTGCAGAGTGTTGCGGGGTATTGCGGGGTATTGCAGGGTATTGCGGGGTATTGCAGGGCATTGCGGAGTATTGCAGGGCATTGCAGAGTATTGCGAGGTATTGCAGAGTATTGCGTTGTATTACAGGGTATTGCAGGGTATTGCGGGGTATTGCAGGGTATTGCGGGGTATTGCAGAGTATTGCAGAATATTGCACAGTATTGTGGGGTATTGCCGAGTATTGCGGGGTATTGCAGAGTATTGCAGAGTATTGCACAGTATTGTGGGGTATTGCACAGTTTTGCTGGGTAATGCACAGTATTGTGGGGTATTGAACAGTATTGTGGGGTATTGCAGAGTATTGCACAGTATTACAGGGCATTGCAGAGTAGAGCAAAGTATTGCAGGGCATTGCAGAGCATTGAGGGATGGCTGAGCATGGATGGATGGATGGCAGTTGTCACAGAGCAGCGCTGTGGGCACTACAGATGCAGCCCACAGCGCTGCTGCCATCCAATCTCTCCCCCTCTCCGCTCACAGTGTACCGATTGGTACACAGAGGGGAGTAGAGGAACCGGCGTCATGAGATTTGACGGAGTAATCACATGGTAAACGGCCACGACGGTCACGGATGTTCTCGGGTGCGTGCCCGAGCAGAATTCTGGGAGGACGTCACTCCCAGAGTTAAGAAACCGCCCTGTAGCCGTCATTCAGCTATGGACCGGTTGTTAAGTGGTTAACACACCTGCTCCCCATTCACACCTGAGACCTTGTAACACTAACCAGCCGCACCGGGGAGGGAAAATGGCTAGTTGGACCCAATTTGGACATTTTCACTTAGGGGTGTACTCACTTTTGTTTCCAGCGGTTTAGACATTAATGGCTGTGTGTTGAGTTATTTTGAGGGGACAGCAAATTTACACTGTTATACAAGCTGTACACCCACTACTTTACATTGTAGCAAAGTGTCATTTCTTCAGTGTTGTCACATGAAAATATATAATAAAATATTTACAAAAATGTAAGGGGTGTACTCACTTTTGTGAGATACTGTGTATGTATATATATATATATATATATATATATATATATATATATATATATATATATACATACACAGTATCTCACAAAAGTGAGTACACCCCTTATATATATATGTGTGTGTATGTATGTCCATACAGTTCACATTCTAAATATTAGTATCCAGTTATATCAACCCAGAAGGAAGGCAGGACCCAAAAAAAACTGGGAAAACAGTGGTAAGACCTTAAAGTGAAACTCCACTCAAAAAGGGGAGCTCTGCTTGTTTGCACCCTCCACTGCCACATTTGCCACTTTTTGGGTAGAGGGGGGTGCAGGTACTTGGTTTTGACAGGTACCCACTCCCACTTTAGGCTCAGGTCCCAGAAGACTAAGGGACCATTCACAACTCGTGCATGTGCAATAGGAAACTGGCTGTGAAGGTGGATTCACTTTCTGTTTCCCTTACTTCAGATGCATACTTGCCAACAGTCCTGCTTTTCATGGGAAATTGGCTTTGTCCCGGTATCCATGATGAATCGCCTGTCACCACCGCTAGATATCCGGGGTCGTCGCCATTTTTGTGAAGAGCAGCTCTCCTTGAGGCCGAGGTGGGGAAGAAACAAGAGGCGGAGCCCGGGTTGTGGGCCAGGCCACGGGTGGCGGGTTGGCGGCAGCTCCATTTCTATTGGCAGCCGCTTTCATTGCCACCCGGGCGCCGCCTCTTGTTTGTTCCCCTCGGCCTCCACAAGAGCTGCTCTTTGCAAAAATGGCGGCGCAGACAATGTCACCATGGCTGACCCCAGACCTCTAGTGTCGGCTCTGGCAATACAGCAGCATGGAGGTCTCAGAATCTAGCGACAAGCTGCATCCAGAGCCGTCTTTAATATTGATTGCACCCTGGGCAAACATTTTCTTGGCCACCCCCCCTTCCATGCACTTTCGTTCTCCACCGGCTCTGAGACATACAAAAAATTGCAGTTTACTGAATCACATCAGGCAGTGACTGCAATTGTTTGCCAGAGGTTACAGCGTATTATTACAGCTCACTGACTGGCTGCTAGAGCATACATTGTGGATCACTGATTGTTTGCTAGAGGCTGCAGCACATGACTTCTGCTTGTTGATTGGTTGCTAGAGATTACTGTACATCAATACTGCTCACTGATTAGTTGCTAGAGATTACTGGACATCCTTACTACTCATAATTTGGTTGCTAGAGGTTACTAAATATCCTTACCGCTCAATAATTGGTTGCAAGAGGTTAGTGTACATCATTACTGCTCACTGATTGGTTGCTAAAGGGGACCCATCAATAGACATAAAACTCCTAGGCATCCTAGGATTCCTGGGATCAATGGCAATGCTGAGGTGGTGGGGTGGGGGTGGGGGGTTGATCAGTGGCAATGCTGGGGGGGTTGATGGGATCAGTGGTAGTGGTGGGGATGGGATTAGTTAGGAGGCAATCCACTGTTGCAAATTCTGAATCATGTAGAGCAAAGCTGGAGATCTTTGGCAAGTATATATTGGTTGATTCTACACTGACCACCAATGTAATGGGGAATTTACAATGACCACCATGTGATGGGGAATTGTATCCCACCCACCAATATAAAGAGGGATTTCTACATTGACACCAATGTAATAGAAGCATTTACACCAACCACCAGTGTAAGGGGGGATATACAATCACTTCCATGTAAGGGGGAATTTACACTGACTACCATTATCAAGGAGATTTGTACTGACCACCCATGTGACACTTCTACACCGATCATAAATGTAAAGAGGGATTTACACTGATCACCAGTGTAAGGGCAATTCTGCACTTACCACCAATGTAAAGGGAAATGTACACTGATCACCAATGTAATGAAGAATTTACACAGACAACCAATGTAATGGGGGATTTTACATCAACAGCCAATAAAGGGGTATTTCTACACTGGCCACCAATGTAAGGGGGGATTTACACTCACTGCCAATTTAAAGGGGGCTTCTACATGTACCATCAATGTAAGGGAGGATTTTTTAACTGATTACCAATATAAAGAGGAGTTTCTACAATGGCCACTAATGTAATGGGGATTTACACTGACCACTAATGTAATAGGAGCATTCACAGTAACCACCAATGTAAGGAGGGATTTACACTGACCACCAATATAAGGAGGACCTTCACACTGGCCACTAGTGTGAATGAAAGGATTGTACACCAAGTCCCAATGTAATGAGAAAATTTACACTGACCATTAATATAACTGAGACATTTAGACATGTATGTGTGTTGGGAACGCATGCAAAATCGCTTTCCTGACACCACAGAAATGTGCTGCCCTTTAGCAGATACACAGCAGTGCCATTAATTGTTAATGATATCCTCACTCATCTGCTGAGATGTGCGAATTCACATGCACTAAAATTCATGGTGCTGTGGCACCATGTTATTTTGAAAAAGGGTTCCACCTACAATTTGCTTACCTTTGCAGAACAGGCTGATGTAAGTCTTAATGACCACAGTTAAAGGCAGGACTTTCAAGAATGCCCTTTTACCTCCCTAGTGGGCAGCATTCAGCAGAAGTGATGGTGGATATGACCTCAGGGGGGCATGATATACATATAAATGCCGCCCCTATTTACATATCAATACCATCGGTCCGCAGCTATTCGCATATTAATGCAGCTTACTTACATGTAAACACAGGGTCTGCAGGTGAGTCATCTGTACATGGCAATAAGGCAGAGCTGGGCAGCATTAGTATCTGGACACAGTATGGGACTTAAATTTCAAGGGATAAGGGAATTTAAACTGGGATAGTTGGCAAGTATGAGCCAGCTGCTTTGGGCCCCACAACTATGATGGGGCCCAAAGCAGCTGCCCCTTTTGCCCTGCTTTAAAGACGGCCCTGGTTTCATCTGGTGACAAGTGAGCAGCATCTCTGGTGGCAAGTAAGCTGCATCTCTGGTGACAAGTAAACTGTATCACTGGTGAAAAGTGAATGCCGCATCTCTGGTGACAAGTAGCAAGCTGTATCTCTGATGACAAGTAGCATGCTGCATCTGGTGGCAAGTGAGCACGGCATCTCTGGTGACAAGTGCGCGCTGCATCTCTGGTGACAAGTGAGTGCTGCATCTGTGGTGACAAGAAAAAAAGTGTCCCTATATATTTTGACAATGTTGGCAACTATGCAGATGCCGACACCTGCACCTGCAGCTGATTGAAGAATCAGCTCGAGTGAGGACAGGTATGTGTCCACATACTAAAACCCAGCAGCTACAGTATTTGTAGCTGCTGACTTTTAATTTGGGGGGAGCCTGGAGCTCCACTTTAACTCTTCCCTAGCCTGGCCAGCCTAAGCTCACTTGCTATTGTAGAACATTCCTCCTGTAGGCACCTGCCTACACCCCTGTCAGTGCTAAAATGTTTGTACCAAAACTCTAACTGCTACATCTGCAAGAGAGCTTGTGTTGTTAACAGGGCCAGTGCTACCAAAAGGTGGTTTAAGCAGCCGCCTTAGGGCGCCAGTATGAGGGGGGGGGGGTAAAATCCGAATCCCAAACCACTTGCTGGGGATTCCAATTTTTACAGTGCTGTAGACGTGTTTTTTACACACGCCCGGCTGTTATACCAATTAATATACCAGCAGTTAAAAACGTTAGACAATATAAAATAAATCATAATCATATATAAAACCTAAAACCCTCTCTCACAACACCACAATCATATTTACTGTATACGTATACTGTATGTGTATATATACACATCAACTACTAAAATACACTCACATTTAAAATGACTCGGGTCATCTCATAAAACCGCTGACTATCAGTATAACAGACCCTGGAACCCAGATAGAGTTGGATGTTAAAGTCTCACCTTTGGGCATAAGATACTTCAGGCAGATCTTTGAGCTCCCCCCAAACCTGTTGTTTTGTTAGTGTTGTGTTGCTGTGGCCCACCCATCAGTTGGACTGCTTTTAGATGTCCCAGTTGTCTCTAAACCTTGTGTATGTCAATGAACGATAAAGAAAATAGTTTTTTTTGGCAAGTACAAAAATCTTATTTCTTGGAGTTCATTAGGGACACAGGTCCCACCTCTCTGTGTTTATGATCTTACTGCTAATACAGTAAAACTTTGAATTGCGAGCATAATTCGTTCCGGATGCATGCTTGTAATTTAAAGCACTTGTATATCAAAGCGAATTTCCCCATAAGAAAGAATGGAAACTCAGATGATCCACAACTATTTATTAATAAGTCCTTCAGTTTATAGTCCATATAAAAATATTATAGCAAGGTTATGCAACCATAAAATGTCCATCCACAAATGGAAGCCTCCACAAGGGTTTAGAAGCAAAATCCTAGAGAGTATAAAAGAGAAGAGAGGCGCCTCTAAGTGTAGCAATCTGGTTAATGAAGGTACAACATTTAGCAACTCGCATGGCTGATGATTAAAAGAGGCACATCTAAGTATGCAGGCATCCTAAATTCTTGTTGCATTGGGTGCAGGATGTCCTCTGTTTGACTCAACCTCTCCTCCAAAGATGAGGCCCTATCTGCAGCTTTTTGTAACTCCTGACTCATAAGATGTAGTTCATCTTTAAGACCCCTCAGTTGATCATTTAGGCTGGTCAACGAGCTTCTACAAGAATTAACTGCTTTTAGTACTTCCTTTAATGATGGCTCTGGTTCACTTAGTTCATTAGGTGCTGGAGTGTCCTCTGGTGTTTTTTCCAATGGGGGTTTTTCAGGGCTCTTTTTATTCGCCCCTTTAGCAGGGATTACGGGTATCGATGGAGTTTTACCTGTACTTTTCCTATCCCCCGTACCTCCCGACTGCATTTTTTCTTGTGATGGGTGGTTGCCCCTGGCTGGGGAGTGCAAGGGGGTATGCGCATATTTTTCCAACTTGGCTGCCGCTGCCATTGCTATTGGCGCCTGGCCCCCCTTTTCCTTAAGTGAACGAGTGGCTTGAGCCACTGAACCCTCCTGTGTATGCTGGGCCTGTTCCTCCCCCTTTTTCCTAGTCATATTACAACAATAGAACCAAAGCAATGAATATATAGAATTAAATTAATATGATGGATATCAAGAGATTTTGCAGGAATTAAATAACAGAGATATCTTCAACAAGGCAGATTATCCTGCACACCAATCACCTCCTCACTTTTCCAATTCTATAAGCAGTGTCCAAGTCCACCATTTGTTCAGAGAGGCATAAGAAGACATAAATTAGGGAAAAAAAAAAAAAAAAGAAAAACTGTCACTTTACCAGTCCCATGTCTTTTCCAGCATTGTAGTGTAGATATCCAGTAATTGTCTGGCGACTTAAACCGGCTCGTTCTCAGTATGTTGCAAGTCCTGATATCGTCCTAAGACGCTCGGCGGTTAATATGCTGCTCACTTTCTTACCCCTTACCTCTCTCGCGAGGGTACGGAGCCGCTGCCAGGCAACCCGCCGGCGTGTACAGTCAGAGAGTCCGCCGCTCGCCGTCTGGCATCCAGCCTCCTCCTGCGCAGATCCGCCTCCCTCGCTCCACGACACAGTACTGGCTGCTTCGTTTCCTCCTTATCTCTCTCGCGAGAGTACAGGGCCGCTGCCAGGCAACCCGCCGGCGTGTGCAGTCAAGGAATCCGCCGCTCGCCGTCTGACATCCAGCCTCCTCCGGCGCAGATCCGCCTCCCTCGCTCCACAGCGCAATGCTGGCTGATTCGTTTCCTATGGGTCCCAGCAGAGGTAAAACCATAGGCTATACAGGGTTGCATGCAGAGAGTCTCGCACAGAGGAACTGCTGTGTGTTTAAGCAGGAGGGGGATGTCCCATTACATGATGCTGGATCACTACATTGAGGGTAGCAGCAGAGGGCTGAGGGGGAGCTCACACACCACCGCTCACCACCACATCCGGTCACGCCCCGTGCTTCAACCTTCATGCAAACACAGCTGGACACCTATAAATCCAAAATGGATGAAATGGAGAATAGGCTACGGAGACAGAATGTGAGGGTACTAGGCCTCCCTGAGAAAAGCGAGGGTCCCCGACCTGAAGAATTTCTGGAAGGATGGTTGAGGGAGGTCTTTGGCGCTGAGACATTCTCACGTTTCTTCTCCATTGAAAGGGCGCATAGAGTACCTATAAGGGTAGCTACATCAAATGCCCGCCCTAGACCTTTGATTATGAAAATATTTAACTATAAGGATAAGGTGACATTAATGCAGAAGTCCAGAGAGAAGGGAGATATCTTTTACAACGGAGCCCGTGTCTCACTGTATCCAGACTATTCTCCGGAGTTGCAGAAGAAGAGGGCTGGGTTTGCGGATATAAAACGTAGTTTGCGAACTCTTAAAATACCATATGCGCTACTGTACCCGGCGAGGCTGCGTATTGAAGCTTTAGGGGCGACACAATTCTTTGACACTGTGGATAAGGCCACAAAGTGGCTTGAAGATAACAAGCAGAACTTTTAATGCTGGATTACATCGAATGAAAATTATTGTTGACTTTATTTTCTTTTTCTTCTATGAGGGTTTTTTTTTTTTTTTTTTTTTTTTTTTTTTTTTGCAGCAAGGGTTGGGGGGGAGGGGCGGATTGTTAGAGGTGTTTTTCTCTTTTTTTTGTGAGAGATGGTAAAAGGGCAGAGGGTGGAGGATGTCCTTTACATGAGAGCACTGGGGCACGAAACCTGGATGGGGGTTAGGGAAGGGAGGGTGGAGATAGGGGTGGGAATGTACTGGGAGGGGGGGAGGGAGGGTCGGATTGAGTGCAGTGATGGGGTTAAAATGGTCACAAAGTATGTCCCCGGGGCGTACCAAGATAGGTTTGGGGGGAGGAGGAGGGGTCTACAGGAAGGTAAAAGAACACAGGGTATCAAAATAGTAAAAAAGGTTCACACTACACCAGATCAAAAGTTGGGAAACGATAAGGTTAAAAGGTTTATAGTTTGTCGAGAGTTTTATACACAGCTAAAAAACACAATTAAGGTCAGTAACGGAGGGGTTAAGCACGATAGGGAAAGACGCACTAAAGATAGACGCACTAGATAAGGTGATTATTGTAAAAATAGGAGCACTATTGGTCGGTTAGAGCAGTACTTCTTATTTATTTTTTCTATGGTTTTTTCTATGGTCCCCTGACTACAGGGGCTACTTTTGCCCTTTTTTTTTTTTCTCTTCTTTTTTCTTTCCTTATTTTTTATTAATGGTTATTTCCATAAATGGTGCCTAGTATTGTGAGTGTTAGCTCATGGAACATCAGGGGCATGGGCGATCCCACTAAAAGAGCTGCGGTATTTGCTGAGTTGGAGTTGCATGGCTCGGGATTGATGTGCCTCCAGGAGACCCACCTGACTAACGAGACCAAGCTATCGATTAGGAATAGGAAAATTCAGGCCCAGTTCCACTCTGTATACTCGTCTTATTCAAGGGGGGTTAGCATACTGGTTAAAAAAGGTGTTATATTCTCCTGTAGGGATGTCAAGATCGATGCATTGGGTTGCTATGTATTTTTATACTGTCTTCTAGAAGGCCAACCATTTGTTATTGCCAATTTGTATATCCCCCCACCTTCTAAACTGGAAATTCTGTACTGTCTATTAGAGTACATGGAGGATAAACCTGGCGTCCCGATAATAATAATAGGTGACTTTAACATGGTCTTAGATGGATATCTGGATAGGTACCCACCTGGTTCCAGGTCGACAGGAGTGTCAGGGGGGCGATTTGCTCAATTCTTGGAAGAGGTTGGGTGGTGCGACCTTTGGAGAACCCGGAATCCAGAGGCTCGGCGGTATTCTTGCTTCTCGGGGTCGCACCACACACTCTCTAGGATAGACCTAGCAATAGGTAATGGGGCAGCACAGTCCCGCATAGTTAAGATAGAATATCAACCAAGAGGGATCTCGGACCACTCCCCCCTGACGCTGAAGATAAGGACCCAAGATAGATATACTCAGAGGACATGGGCACTAAATCCAGTATGGTTAGAGGTCATGGGAGGAATAGAGGAGATTTCCGCAAAACTAGAAGAATATATTAGAAATAATCAGGGCACAGCGTCGGAGGGGGTGGTCTGGGACTCCTTAAAAGCATTCCTTAGAGGGTTGCTTATTCAGCAGATAACATGGGTTAAGAAACGCTCAAAGGTAAAGAGCCAGCAGATTAGAGAAGAAGTATTAAAACTAGAGAGGCAATATGTGGAGAACCCAAGCTCGGAAAACCAGGCCCTATGGGTGAAAAAACAACAGGAGCATAAGATAGATTCAATTAGAAACGCTGAGAACAGGAGACTGTTTCAGAAACAGAAGTGTTTTGGTGAGGGGGAGAGAGTGGGGAGAATGTTGGCATTGTTGGCCAGCACCAACTCTTCCTCCTCATCATTACCCATGATCAGGACCCCTAGTGGTGAAAACTCATTCGACCCCCAGATAATTAAAGAAACATTTTTTAACTACTATAAAGATCTATACAAGTCAAAGTGTAAACTAGAATTAAATGAAGTGGAGAGCTTCCTGGAGAACGTACAGTTACCGGTTCTCCCAGACACTGATAGGGCTAACCTGGAGGCCCCTATAACCCTAGAAGAGATAAAACAAGCAGTAGCGGATATGCCTAATCAAAAGTCTCCAGGCCCGGACGGACTTCCTTTAGAGATCTACAAACATTTTGGGACAACGTTACTCCCACTACTTCTGAAAACATTCAATTGGGCGATGGCAGAGGGAAAGTTGCCCCTGTCTATGTCGGAAGCTAATATAACATTAATACCGAAAGAAGGGAAAGATGGCCTTGATGTATCTACATACAGACCAATCTCACTACTCTGTTCGGATATTAAAATCCTTGCAAAAATAATGGCAAATAGGCTTAAAAAATGTGTCTCGGGCCTGGTACACCCGGACCAGTCGGGATTTATTCCCAACAGGTCTGCTAGCATAAATATAAGGCGGGCGTATTTGTGTCTCCAGTCCCCGGCAGAGGAAAATGTCTCCAGGGCGATATTGTCTTTGGACATAGCCAAGGCATTTGACAGCATGGAATGGGACTATCTCTGGTGGGTACTGGAGAGATTCGGGTTTGGCCCCACGTTTATAAGATGGGTGAAGATATTGTATTCCCAACCAAGGGCCAGGTTAAAAATAAACAATGATTTCTCCGAGTGGATGCCGCTTGAGAGAGGGACGAGACAGGGGTGCCCATTGTCACCCCTGTTGTTCGCCCTAGCTATGGAGCCACTAGCGGGAGTAGTTAGGAAATCAGCCAGAATACGGGGATTTAAGAGAAGCAATGGGGAGGACAAGATAGCGCTGTATGCAGACGATGTACTACTGTTCTTAGGCGATACAGGCCCATCGTTAGAAGAAGCAATCCAGCTTGTGAAAAGGTTTGGGAACCTATCCGGACTTGTAGTTAACTGGAGTAAATCTACGCTCTTACCAATAAACCCAATCATTAGCGCCCCGATTGGCTGTATGGCTCAGCTAAAAGTAACGGAGAAAATGAGGTACTTGGGTATAGTGGTATCCAGTGATCCCTATCAGTATATTGAAGACAACTTAGCCCCCCTGTTAGAAAAATTTAAAAGGAAAAGCGATGTTTGGGGTAAACTCCCCCTATCTATGGCAGGCAGAATCAACCTAGTCAAAATGATATGGATGCCACAACTTTTGTATGTGCTCCATAATTCCCCAGTTTGGATCGGGAAGAAATTGTTTCTAAAAATAAATACCCTGTTTAGAGAGTTAATCTGGAGAAAAAGACAGGCAAGGATTGGCTTACGAACATTGCAGCGCCCCATTGGGGAGGGGGGAATGGCAGTGCCCCAACCATATAATTATTTCCTCGCTGCTCAACTGCAGCATATAGGGGGGTGTGAGACACAGGGTTGGAAGGACTCTAGCGGTAAAATTATGTTACAGGACTGCATGCACAAATCTCTGATAGAGGCACTGGAAGCTGGGTCACTACAAGAAGGCCCCCCAACAAGTAGATTAGTCAATAAAGTCTGGCTGACGATTAAGCGGATTATGGGATATGGAGGGTTCACTGAGTATTCGCCTATATGGCACAATAAATTCTTGTATGAATTGGCGGCCGTGGAAAAGAATAGGGTTTGGGAGCACTATGGAATAAATAGGTTGACACAGTTATATGCAAATAATAACATATTAAAATCTTTTACCGAGCTTAGGAACACATATGGCATTCCAAAAGAAGCATTTTATTGTTACTTGCAGGTTAGGCATGCCCTAGACAGTCAGTTTAGGAAGTGCCCACTTGTATGGTGCAAGGTCCCCCTCCTCGAAAACATTACTAGATCAAGCAGTACCAAGGGCCAGATAGCAAAGGTATATGGACAACTGGTTGAAAAGATGCTCGTCCCACAGGAGGCCATGGGAGTCAGGGCGAGATGGGAGGCAGATGTGGGGGAGATTACGGATTTCCAGTGGAAGAAGATTTTGGAGTATGGTCCGCTGGTGTCTGTTTCTCCGTCGCAGCAGGCCTCGCATCTCCTCCTGCTGCATAGAGCTTACTACACCCCAAAAAAATTATATAAATTCGGTAGCAGACAAGATGATAAGTGCCCCAGATGCCAGGACACAGGAGATCTTATCCATATGATGTGGCGATGCCCAAAACTAGCAAGGTACTGGGGGGAGATAGTAAAGATCATAGGAACTAGGTGGAAAATTAAAATAGCCTCGGAGGACAGGGTGTGTATCCTGGGCATGATTGGAGAGCATACAGGGGGTACTAGTACCAAGATCGCGGTGCGGAGATGCCTTTATCAGGCCAGGAAACTGATAGCACAGTGTTGGCTCTCGGCTGTCCCTCCAACTCCGGAAGAGTGGATTGAAGTGATAAATAAAACGATATGGACAGAAAAGACAATGTACATTAGAAGGGGTTGTTATGGTAAATTTATAGAGTTATGGAGACCATGGTTAGAAAGCTTGGGCTTCCCCTTTTGGGAAAATTGAGGAACCTAAAATTTAACTTAAGTAGTTGTGTAAGTGTGAATAGGGGGGGGAGAAGATTTGAGGCTGAGGAAACTTATTACTCGGTCGGGAAATTCCCCCTGTCAAACTTAGTAATTGGGTGGGGGGAGGGAACTCTGGGGTGGTGAAAAGGTGTGGGGAATTCAGTAATTAAAGGGGGAAAAATTTAATGCAATTAATGTAAAAAATAAATGTATTATGTATTTTTAGCTACCTAATGCAGTGCTTATTAGTTACCTATTTATAAACTGGATGTAAAAAAGAAAGAAAAGGAATACGCCTGCATAGGTATGCGTGTTTTGTACTAAGCTTTTTGTGTTAATAAAGAATATTAAAAAAAAAAAAAAAAAAAAAAAAAAAAAAAAAAAAAAGTATGCAGGCATCCGAGGTAAAGCTGTGTGCAAACGTGACCGGGAAGACTACCCTGCAGTAGAGCAATTTGAAAACAAGGATTTGAACCGTTCGTGGAGCGCAGCATGGAAGGAATGACATCAATGGGGGTGAGGAGGATGGTCCATGTAGACATCTTTACCTCGGATGCCTGCATACTTAGATGTGCCTGTTTTAATCATCAGCCATGTGAGTTTTGAAATGTTGTACCTTCATTAAATGTAACTGTATTGCTACTCTCTCTTCTCTTTTATACTCAGTGACATGACATCAAGACATCGCTTGTATATTAAGTCAAAAAAATATTTAAAAATTTTGCTTTTCTTGTAAAACGTTCTCAAACCAAATTACTCTCAAACCAAGATTTTACTGTTGTTCTGTTTAGAAAACTTGGGGCATGCATAGAGTGGAAGGGGTTCCTTACTGGTCACTGTTTTTTTTTTTTTGCCAATATCCAAATCCTCCTGTAGGTGGCAGTATAACTGAATTGTCTCTCAATCTTGTGTCCTTCAATGAACCCTAAGAAAAGGATTTTAGGGTAAGTACAAAAATCCTATTGTTGTTAATAGCACATGTAAAAATGCATGAAAACACACTTGGAAAGCCAAAGTCTTTGTTGAATGACAGGTAAGATGACTACCTGTCCATCTTCTCACTGCTGCAGTTTAGTTGTGGCTGTGTTGCTCTTGTGAATGGATCTGTATACTGTTATGCCGCGTACACACGGTCGGACTTTTCATCTACAAAAGTCCGACGGACGCCGACGGACTAAAGCTGGCTGACAATTCGATCGTGTGTGGGCTTCCCCGGACTTTCAGCTGACTTTTCCAGCCGCAAATCTGACGGACTTTAGATTTGAAACATGCTTCAAATCTTTACGTCGTAACTACGCCAGACCCAGAAATCCGCTCGTCTGTGTGCTAGTCCGACGGACAAAAACCCACGCTAGGGCAGCTATTGGCTACTGGCTATCAACTTCCTTATTTTAGTCCGGTTCGCTGGTTCGCTGCACTATCCCCCCCACACTGTTCTATTAATATTTCTATATTTAATTGGGCTTGTTCTATCACGGAAGGAACGGCTGTTGTTTGTCATCAGTCTTGTTCACTCCTTCCGAAGCTGTTCTAGTTCCCCTCCCATCAGATAAGGGTAAAGGATCTTTAAAAATGGCGATCAGCAACTGCACATTTCTGCTATTTGTATTGGGGCGCATGCGCAGTGACACCTCACGCACGTCCGCAGAGCGGCGGTGACGTCAGACGCCGGCCGCTCCGGAGTCTAATACTTAAACGGGGAGATTTGTTTGTGCTCCCCGTCATTCCTCTGCTGGACACCACCGAGCAAGGAGGGTAGGATCTCTCCTCCTCAGTATACTTAATCCCTGGATATCTCTCTATAAGGTAAGAGGCCCTTTTTGTGTCAGCCTTTTTATGTCCCTAAACTGTCTTATCTTGGCCAATTATAAATTTAAAGTTTACATTTAACTATTTGAGTTACTGATGGGGCTATTTTTACTATTTAGGTTCTGGATTTTTGTGTAGGCTGACCCTGCCTCCTCCCTTTCCAGACCTGTTTAACATCTCCACACTGAAGCTTTTTCTCCTTA